>NW_023591582.1:0-24804 GCF_014843425.1 Jatropha curcas | reverse complement strand
AAAGAGAGGCAAAATAGAAAGTACTTAGGATAAGTTTAGCACAATGTTGATGTTTCTTTCTCACCAGTACATTTTTTGGTACACTTTATTTTTCTTTTTCCACACAAAGGTGGTAGCATTTTTTATGCTCCATACCAAACTTCCTTCAAAACACAAAGTGGTTTTTGAATTTTATGCTCCATAACCACTTCTCCACCTTTCTACCTCTTCTAATTTTTTTCTTTATTTTTCATTTTTCTTTCTCTCGTTTTTTTTTTTAAATGGGAATATAAAGCCAAAAAGTCATTGATTTTTATGCTTCCTACCACTTTTTCCAATCTTTTTAACAAAACCGGTATTTTCATTTATTCCCTCAATCTGATTTTTTTCTCTCGGCAAATACCCTCATTCAATTATTGGACTTTGAAAAACATACATGTTAATTATGGCTTTTAGTTTCCCCTTTTCTCCTACTTCTTCATTCCCAAGAAAAGAATTTCATCGCTTTCTCTTAAAGCCAAAATTATGTCTAGATAAATTAACTAAAGATTTACAATTTTTTGGCTAAAGAAACTTTCACAGTCAAGATGTTTAAAACCCTAATACCTAAAGTTCCATAATCAAATCTAAACATATACATCAAATTTAAAATCTCTTATCATCGTTTATATTATTCAAGACTTCCATTTCAAAAAAGTGAAATCTAAAGAAATCAACATGTAGGGACTAAACTTTAAAACCAAGGCAAAGAATTTGATTTTTTTTTTATTTGTTCATTGTTAGTAAGGAATAAAAACTTTAAGCCAGAGAAGGATTAAAATAACTAGTATTCTTCGCAGTAAAAGTAAGAGAATGCTAGAATTTTTTTTAAATTTTTCAAAAATCTTTAATTAGGATCAGTTTGAATACTAGCTTAAGTGAGGACCGATCCTCCTTTGAGGTCCCTAAATCTAGATATGACTGTCCCTCTCTAAAATGATTTAAATATCTTTAGAAAGTTATAGTTTTGGAAATTAAACTCATAATTAAATAAAATGAAGCAAGGATCAATCCCTATAAGCTTTTAATAATAAATTCCATTATAAAGCGAATGAATTCAGCTTTTTGGAACTAATATATTTACAACCCTAAAAATCTGGTGAACACGATTTTTGCAAAACAGATTTAATGAAACCATAACAGTAATTCCCTAAACAATTCAATGGAAGGCATATCACACTCCAGATGAATGGATTGGAAGGGTAGTACCTCCTTTCCTATCCCCCGAACAGTAAAACCAACGTCAATTTGCCAAAAAAATTGAACAATTTGAAAGATGGTAAAGTAACTTTTAAAATTTAATCGCAGTCAAGTATTGAGGTAACAGGGTCATTTTCCTCTGTTACAACAGGATGAAAATGAATAAACCTAGCTTTCCTCCATACCTTCTGTGATTTTATGCTAAATACCAAATGATAATCGAATTCTAAACCAATTATTAAACCATAGTTAAAAAACCAAGATATTCACTTCCTGATATTCTCAAGTAAAATGAAAGGTGTTGATTATCGTAATCGCTAATACACAGGCAGTTTTAATAACCCCTGTAGATAATTATGTAATCAAGCAGTCCAACTTTAGTAAATACATCTCCAGAATTCCACCAACAGGTTCAGCTTATAATTGAAAATGTTAGTGATATCAAAAGCAGAATTAAATGTTTATTCGTAAAGAAGATATTGAAAAAGTTAATACAAGAAATATCTAAAACAAAGAATTTAACTAAAGATGAAACAGATATTTAAACTTATACTTTTCGACGAATTAAAATATGAATATTAGATGTATAATTAAATTTAACTCACTTAAATTAAATTTTTTTGATTGTATATTTAATTAAGGAAAATAATTTTGATAAAGGTGTAGACACCAATAACTATTATAGAGATAAAAGGACCAGAATGGAATAGTAAATAACTCAAATAATTAAAAGTGATTTTCCTCCTAAAAACAATTAGTAAAATTAAAACATCAGGATAATGGGAAAGTTATTTGTGCACCATATAAAGTTTGCTCTGAGATAATGATGGTAAGATAGGCAATAATAATTGAACAAAAAACTTTAAGTAATTGCAAGTTTAATTTGTTTAATACTTACAATTAAAACGAATTAGAACATATGCTAGAAGATAAACCTTATAGTGTCAGATAACCATAAAAGGAAAAGAAACTGTAAAACTCACATGTTTAAACTTATCAAATTTCTCATCAAGTAAACAAGAATTTGTAAATAAATTACAAGATCAATTGGAGTAAACTTGAGGTTCATTCAGCAACTAATCAACCAAGTAGCTTCTGACTACTGAAGCTCTAGAAATACAATATTATAGAAGAAAACACCAACTCTGATGTCAGTGAACCTGACTCAGAAGATGCTAACATTTTGAAATTAAATCCTAATAAATCATCATCGAGAAATAGTAAAATAAGGCGCACAGACTAGGCATTATTGATAAACCTAACACTAAATATCTCATTTAAACATATAATGCTTCAACCAATTATTGAATGGAATCATAGATGGTTTTAGTGAATATAATAACGTAAAGTAGTTTTGCAACAAATGACTTATGGCTTGCAAATGCTTATAAAACGCAGTCATTAATTTCCTGATTAAGCTATTGCAGAAGTCTTTATTGCTGGATTTACTGGACAACTTTAACAGGTTGGTGGGACTATCATCTCACTGAATCAACAACAACTAGAAATTTTTAAATTCAATTCAAGTCAATGATTGAAGGTGAACCTATATTGATGAAGAATGGTGAAGTAATTCAGGAATGCTGTGTTCTTTAATTCTCACTATTTCACTTCACTTTTATTTGGGACCATCTTCACTTAAAAGATAAAAATTTGCGAATTTCTTAGTAATTTAAATGTAAACACTTAGGTAATTTTCCAAGAATATAAAACTACTTTGTCTCACTAGGCTTAATGTAAGGAAGACTCTAATCAAGCTTTTGGAAAAGGAAAGTTTTTTTGGCTGACTCCTTAATTTCTTAGGAGATAAAAGTTAAGGAACAATATTAAAACAACAATATGGTCAACCTATACCATACAGTAAATTAACTTATGGTTCAATTAATTAGTATAATTCTCAAAAAGAAGGTTTGCAGATTTGTCATGACTTAAACTTCAAGAACAATAAAATAATGAATGCAGAACACTAAAAAGAATTAGGGATCAATTTGTAAACAATTTGATTATACTTTAAAATCTCCATAGAAATGTGATGGGCAATGCTTGCGAAACACATAGATCTAAAAACAGTATAAAAGGTAAATATTATAAAAAAATGAGGTCACACTAGTCAGGATAAATTCTATCTACAGAAAAAAATAAAACCCCCATAGGAAGTCTAAAAGAAAGCAACAAAGCTAAAATTCAAATAAAACCTCTTATAAAGATTTAACCTTTTAACTGTGGCTAAAAAGGGACATACTTCAAAAATTTTGTAATTTAATAAAAAACTGTAAATGAATTACATTTAGATGAAGAAGTGTTAAATTAAAATCACGATTAATAATCTTGATTTGATTCTTCCAGAATCTGAGGTATAGAAAGTGACAATCCAAATGATGAATTAGGTACAACAACTAGTTCATCTGTTATTCTAATAAATATGTTTAATAAAAGAAATCAGAGGAGCGCTTTTGGAAGTAGTAAATTCTACAGATGACAAGACACTAAGCTAAACTCCTTCAAAAACTCATTAAAAGTTTTGACGAAACCCAGATAGTAAAGAGGATATAACTCTAAATTCCAACATAATACTTATGATCTCAACAACTATATTAAATTAAAAATTTTTAGCATAAAAAAGTGAACGCAGAAACTTCCCACTAGTACAATTTAAAAAGAAGCTTAGAAATCTAAAGAAGGAAGTTTAGTGAATTAAAACGACAAATTTCAACTTCATGATAAACAATAAAGGTATTTAGAATCCTCACTTATTTCTAGTTTCTTCTTCTGATGACAGCAGACCCAGATAAAGATGAAATAAATCAATTAGATGGAAGAGTAGATAGTAATGTTTTCTAAAACTTATTACAAGAAATAACTTCAGAAAATTTTTGGTAAAATATAACATTCAGTAAATGATTTTGTGATAGCTGCGATTGGCACTATTTGATACAGGGCCGCAGATTTAATTTTGTATAAAAATCAGATTTAATCCTAAAAGATATTGGTCAAACTAATGAAAAAACTAAAGTACTGCAAATAAATTAAATTAGAAATTATAGGTAAAACAGACTGCACAAATAGTAAAACCAAGGTTTAAGAAAATAGCACCATATATTTTTTGTTATCACCTCAAATATAATTATATGGTTATATTGGAACCCCTTTTTATAAATCCTAATAACACCATATCAGTTAAAGGAGGATTGTAATTAAATTTTAAAAATAAGAAATAGTACGTTAAGTTAGAATTCACTGAAAACCTAAAGAAGAGAGCAATAAATCTTCTTAAAAGCTTGTCATTCAATTAAAATATTAGAGATCAATTCTTTATTAAATCTAGAGAAGAAGATTTAAAAGATGCAAAGAAATAATATATGTTTAACAAAATTAAACACAATTAGAGAACTAAAGAAATACAAGATAAATCACAACATTAAAGGAACTCTATGCGAAAAGAAATCTATGGAAAAGGAATTATGTGCTGATCATCACATGCTTTTTGAGATCGTAAACAACACATAGTAGATTTACATAATGAAAAGATTTTGGGATGAAAAAACTATTAAAAACTAAAGCCTAGAACGCAATTCAGATGAAATCCTGAATTTTACCATAAAAAAAAAAAGCCCCCCAATTTGGTTTTTTTTTAAAAAACTGGGGGGAAAAAAAAAAAAAAATTTTTTTTCCCCCCCCCAAGATTTTTACTCAATAAACAATTATATCAAATCTAGAAGCCGCATGGTCTTGTGCGGCTTTTTTATGTAAATAAACAATGCTGAAATAGAACGTGTGTCCCAGATTAGTAATAAATTATAAACCATTAATACTCTTAAAAATGGATAAGTATATATTCCCAATAAAAAAAAGATCTTTTAAAAGGAAATTATATAATGCAAATGATTTTTTAGTAAATTTGATATGAAATCTGGTTACTGCAGATTCAACTTGATCCTAAGGATGATATAAACTGCAATTCAGTTCATTTGGTCAAATACGAATGGAAGTAATGCCTTTTGGACTAAAAAATGCTCCTTCTGAATTTTCCCAGAGGATTAATGGATTGATATTTTTAATCCTTAATTCTAAATTTTGTATTGTATATATTGATGAGTACTTATTTTTTAGTACAACTCTTCATGAACATTTCACACCTTAAAAAACATTTTTGTATGGTAAATATCGGCAAATGGTTTGGCCTTAAGTAAAACTAAAATGGAACTTGTTTTAACACACTAACATCAGATTTTTTGGGTCATTATATTGAGCAACGGTAAAAAGTCAACCCATAGAAGACTTTGTAATTTGGAGAAAAATTTTCCCAGATGAAATTACTAATTAACTCCAATTACAAAGATATCTTGGTTGGTTTAAATTATGGTTAATTGAATTTCTTTATCCTAATCTAAATTAACATGAATAAAATTATTTGCATGATCGAGTTACGAAAAATGCCTAGGTCCCTTGGACGGATAAGCCATACTCAAATAGTTCAAAAAGATAAATATCTTAGTAAAAAAATACATATTATATTTCCTAATCTACAGCATTTAAATTGTTGAAAACTGATGCTTCGGAATAATAGGATATGGTGGTATTTTTAAAGCAACAACTTGATGGGTAAAGAGCGGTATAATCCAATACACTTCAGGGCCATTTGGAGCCGCTCAACTTAACTACTCCACTATTAAAAAAAGAAATTTTGAGTTAGGTAATATGTATAAATAAATTTCAGTTTGATTTTTTAAACCAAAAAAAATTTTTATTACGCTTGATTGTTCAATCTGCTAAAGGATGTTTTTTTACAAAAACGATGTTAAAAAATCTTTGGCCTCTAACAATTTTTGGCAAGATGGCAAGCATTAATTAAGTATTTTTTGATTCTTGGATATTGAATTCAATTCCTGGTAATCAAAAACCATATTCCAGACTTTTCTTACTCGTGCCATTCTTCACAGAACATGGGCAAGAAAAGATAAGGGAAAAGCATTAAAGAAGAATCAGACTCACCACTAAAGCTCTTTCTGAGCATTCTGAAGACCTCACTAAAACCCAGCCTTAAACACTAAAACCTCTAAAGATCTCCAAAAAATGGATTGAACAACTTAGTCAACTCTCCTGAAGTTTAAAGGCGTTGCAAAGGTAATCAGCATCTTCTTCAATGAGGATGCAGGGTATGTCTTCTAACACTTAAAAAGATCGTACCCGTTCATGGTAACGCGCTAGTCCCCCTGTCTCAAAACGGTAGACAGTAAAAGACTTATCAAATCCGTTGAATGGCTGTGGATTTTTGCCAAAAATTCCAGTAATACTCCTCCAAAAGTATACATAAATTCGGTTTGTTAAAATATTTTTTGATTATGAAATTTGAGACGAGATGGGTTTATAATAATATTAATCCTTGGTCAATTTTTAAAACACTATTACCCGAGGGATTGGTATTTTACTCCAAATGATCTTTCAAAACCTCAGGTATTATCATAATAATCTTACTTGATACTTGACTCTGTAAAAATCAACATAATTTTCTGATCCTAAATAAATCTATTATTTTGTATTCTTCCATAAAAATCCAGAGTTATTCATCCCTAAAAGATTGCCTGCTTCCATCCTTTATACTCAGTGAAAATTCAAAGTTTTAATATAAGCATGTGCATGTACTACTTTCATAATTATTTTGACTAATAAAGAAGCATGGGAAAAAGTTTTCTATATTCAAAATTCCCACTGCTACTCATTCGTGGTTTAAAATTTTTATTTTGATCAGTCTTTTCATTACTGATTAAAGATTCCAACTGGTTTATTATATATATATTGTGTGTTATTTACAAGGGGTTTATCCAAGATATTCTCTCCTCTATCATTCTTTATATCAGTACTTCAAAACCCATTATAACCTCGGGCCTGAAGAAACATATTCATCCTTTATGTACTATTGCAATGGCCTTTCTTTACGCCGTGGGTATATCAATGGTATTTTTGGACACTCAGTATGCATAGGACTCAAATTCCTATGTTGATAAAAAGACACAAGAATTAATGGTGGGGAATCATTCAAGAACTCTACCACTGAACCCTTAAAAATCGATCAATGGACTTCGAACTAAACTTTCTAGTACACCTGCATTAACCTACTGGCTACAACTCTTGCTTTAAAAGGATCAACGCTACATTTGGAATCCAAAAAGCACAGTGTCAAAGCCAGGTTAGCCAGCGGCTAAAAACCACCTGATGAGTAATAAAAGAATTTGCCAGGAAATTGTTCCAGCAGCTTTCCACGGTTTCAGATTCCTCCAATAAAACCCTCATCAGTATAACCGCCAGCAGTTCTTCTTCCAGATAAATATCATCCAAACCAGTCTTAAAGGCAAAGCCCAAAGGGCAAGACATGGCGTGCTCTTCTTCAATCTCCTTCGTCAACATCAAATCATCTTCCCTTGTTTTCAAGTAAACGATAGCAATGATTCGATATTCTTCATCAATAAATGTAAAAAGTAAAGCTGACAAAAGGAAAAAAAAGCAAAGTTAAAACAAAAAAGTAAAGTGAAAAGAAAAGAAAAGAAAAAGACAAAGGACACTTCGTCCTCATCCGATTAAAAGGCAGAAGGAATCTTATTCCTTCACATGTCTTCACAGTAAAAGGCAAGCTCCAATGGCCGACCAAGCATTATTCCTCTACAGTAAAAGTCAGAGACCGACAGAATAATGGGTATCAACAGTAAAAGTAAACAAGAACGATTCTTTGTTTTTCTATATTAAGGGAGCCTCTCCCCTTGTGAAGGCAAAAGTTTAGATAAGTTTAGTTTTAGTTATTAACCATAATCCCTCTCTCCTTCTTCGCTTCTAGTTCAAGCTGTAAGAGTTCAAGTTGGAGAAAGTCTAAATTCTAAATCTAAAAACTCTTGTTAAGGTTTTTTAAATTTTGTATTTATATTTTGTAAATAAATAAAAGTTTGGTAATTTTATCTTAAACTGCTACGGAATATAAGTCCGTGTTTACGCACCTTTCCTTCTTCTCCCTCCACACTCTGACCTTAATTCTGGGGATCCCAGGTTAAGGTTTGCATTGAACCCTAAACCTTAAATTGTTGATTAAATTTGTTATAAGTATGCTCTGTGAATGCAGCTTAGTCTGATCTTCCACATCAGAAATATTGTGTAAACTATATGTTAATTCTAAAGTAAAATCATACTTAATGAATTATAGAAGTATTCATATAAACCCAATTAATCATAGTATTTTAGTTCACAGTTATAATTTATCTTTAAATATTTGTATCTTATCTTTAAATATTTGTATCTGTATTTATTTAAATCCTAGTAATAATCTTAGCTCTCTACATATATATGACTTGTAATTCTTTAGTCTTTTGTTGATAAACGTTAAAGTCATTAGTCTTAGTCTTTTGTAGAGTCTTAGTCTTTTGTTGTTAAAGTCTTTATCCTTAAAGTTTATATACGATAAAAATTAAAAAGCACAAGTCTTTTGTTTTCAAAGTCTTTAAGTCTTTAGTCTTTAGTTTTAAGTCTTAAGTCTTTAGTCTTTAGTTTTTGTTGGTCTTTTAGTCTTCACTTCATATATATATATAATATATATAATATATATATATATATATATATATATATATATATATATATATAATATATATATATATATATATATGACAATAAAAACACATAAAAAACAAAACAAAACCTGAGTAAAACAAAGACACAGAGACACTCACCCACCCTTGAAAGACACAATGTCCTCATTGGGAGAGAAGACACAACACATGCATACAACACACTTAACACAAATACAAATGAAAATATAAGTAAGTGTGCAGAAAAACCTGATGCCTCCGGAGAATCTGGAGGTAACGGAGTGAATTCGAAGTTCTGCTTCCGTTCTGCTTCCAGAAATATGACATCCACTTTCGCGCCATACTCTTGTGCTCTTTCTGAAGGGTGTGCAACTTCTAACCCATCTCAAAAATGGTCACTTGTAAATTCTCTTGCGATTGCTGTAACGCATCAACTCGACTCAAAACTTGCTTCCATCCAGCAATTTCTTCTGCCTCCTCTTCCGCTTGAATGGAAGAGGTCATTGGTGACTTACCTTTCCTTTGTCTTATTTCTTCTTCATTCACACGAGAAGTTCATGCATCTCTATTACCTTGGCCCACTCTTCTCTCCCACGACTTCCAACGATAAACCATGGTATTACCATCCTTCACTTCATATACTAATCCAGCATTTTTTAAGAAAACAACATCCATATATCTGAAAGTATCTGTTGGTTGTTCATGATAGGGTGGAATAGGCATTCGGGCAGCATAGGTTAGAATCGGCGCCATGCTACTGATTCCCAACGTGACCTTGCCTTGATGACAGGATACGTTGTAGAGTGTATCAAACATTATTCCTGTAACATCTGCCCTCTTTAGTGTATCAAACATTATTCCTGTAACATCTGCCCTCTTTCCCTGCAAGACAGTTTCCAACAAAAACAAATCCTTTGTTTGGACTTTGGTGGCTTCCACTCGTCCATACAAAGCGTAACACAGATACTTATGCAGATATATAATACTTATGCAGATACTTATTGGGAAGGAGAAGTGATGAATTGAATTTGAAAAGATAATTTTTATTTTCTGTCCGTTGGACAGTCATGCCGACGAATCCTGTATCGCGCTCATGATTTTTAAGATGTCTCCTTGAGAACGATGATCTCAAACCTTCTGTCTTCCTTTGCACCGTATTCGCTCTCGCAAATATTACTATCGCGATCGTGAATTTTGATCCAATCTTTCTGTCTCTTGTTGCACAGTTATCACGTCTGCAATGTTGTCCGCGAACTTGAAGGCCAACCCTTCTGTGCTTAAAGCACAGTCTTACGCGCTCGCACTTCCATATATTGAGCTCGCGTAAGACTATTTCTGCAAAGGAAAAATTTGCTACACACTTGAAAAAGTGCTGTAAATCATAAATCAGAACTTTTCATTAAATGACAAAACATCGTTCCCCGGCAACGGCGCCAAAAACTTATTGCACTCCTTGACTACCCGCAAGTATACGGATCGCAACGTAGTAATAAAAAGATCAATCCCACAAGGAACGGGTTATGTCCACTTTGCTACTTTATCCTTAACACTTATGTTTACAGTAATAAAAACTTATGTTTACAGTAATAAAACATGAAATGATTAAACTATGATTCTATTTAAACTTTAACTAAATATACTACTTAATTCTATTGATAAGGATATAGTAAAATACTTAGAAGAATTGATTATGCAGTGGATTTTCTTTTTCTATAGCAAAACATGTAACATGCAACAAATAATTCTTTAATCACATGTGGTAAAGTATAATTCAACCTCTTGGTACAGAATTACTCTTTTTATTGTATGTATCTCTACATACAAACAAATGCCTTACTTTATCAAATATTAACCCTAGTTCTCATTCTTTGATTATTTCAATAAGATAGACTTAATTTTGACAAAGCAAGTTAAAGATTCACATGCAAACCCAACTAAATGAATTCTATCTCTTTGATCTTTACTTAATTATTTCTTTCTGAGAATATAATTAAGTATAATTAAGTAAACTTGATTAAATAAAAGATTCAAAAGATAAAGTTAATAAGAACTTTTATTGAATGAAACCAAAAATTTTATTGAATGAAACCAAATAATATTATTGCTTTGCATAGAAAAATAATGAAGAACAACATACAAAAAGTCTTTAATAAAACAAGAGAAAGATGTAAGTAATCCAACTCAAGCCTCCGGAGGGCGTCACACCTCGAGGAACTCCTTAATGTTCTTTGCACAAACAATAATAAGTGACTCTCGTCATCCTAATTCTAAGTACTACTTTATTATTTTTCTGCTGTATTCTAATTCTACATTTTTCTTCTTTTTTCTATATATTTTTTCTGTGTATATTCCTCTTAATTTGGATTGCAATTTATAGAATAAGAAGAGGATGTTGGTTATGATGGTGATTGGTTGGCCAAAGGGTGCTTCAACTGACTTCTGATGGGAGAAGTTCCAACCTATTCATGGAAGGAAACAACTTCTGGTGAAAAGGTAGCAGTTGAAGTCTTCTGGAAAAGCAATTCGCGCTCGCGATCACTTCTTCTGATCTCTCTGCCTCTTCTTGAGCGCTCGTCGTGCTCGCGAATTTAAGTGTTGCCCTCGCGAATTTGACCTGGTACTATTCTGCCGTTTTAGTTGTGTTCCTCGCGCTCGCGAAATATAATGTCGCGCTCATGAGTTCTACCTGATGCTTTATGGACCTCCTGCCATACAAATCACGCCCGTGCCTCTATAAATCGAGCTCGCGAATTACCATATGTTCCCATGCAGCGTGACTTCATTCGCGGTCTCATTCGCGGTCGCGAATTTCCTTGGCAGAAAAACTCCTTTTCCCATACTTAAGTCAAATTTTTTATTCTTTCCCATACTTAGTCAAATTTTTTATTCTTTTCTTCTTAAAAACAAGCCTTTTCCAATCCTTTGTTCAAATTTATTCCTAAAACAACTTTAAACCAAAAACAACAAAAGGAAATATAAAATGTATAAAAACAAACACGCAATCGTGCAAATCATGCGATTATAACGTAACAAATTTGCCCGCTTTGTGAGGCTATTAGAGATTAAAACTCAATTTAATACCTCTGTTCACATATTGCACAGTGATAATGCTAAAGAATATCTATCTAGTTCCTTCCAATCTTATATGTCACATAATGGTATTCTCCATCAAACATCTTGTGTTGATACTCCTTCCCAAAATGGGGCTGCAAAAAGAAAAAATCGATATCTTCTTGAGGTTGCTAGGGCACTTTTATTCCAAATGAAGGTCCTTAAACATTTTTGGGCTGATGCTGACTCTACTGCATGTTTTTTTATTAATCGCATGTCTTCTTCTGTGCTTTATGGAACAATTCCTTATAATGTCTTGTTTCCTTCTAAGCTTCTATCCCCATTGAACATCATATTTTTGGTTGTACTTGTTTTGTTCGTGATGTTCATCCACAGGTTTCCAAATTAGATTCCACAGGTTTCCAAATTAGATCCAAAGTCCCTTCATTGTGTTTTCCTTGGGTATTCTCGGTGTCAAAAAGGTTATCGTTGTTTCTCTCCCGATCTTGAACGTTATATTATTTCTGCAGATGTCACATTTTTTGAGAATACTCCATTTTTTTCCTTCTAATATAAGAGTGAGAGGGAGGATGATGAGTTTTTAGTTTATACTATCCAGCAATTTCATAACTCTCCTGCTCCTATTCCTGAACTTGCAACTGCCCCTACTGCAGCGTCTGCTCCTTTTCCCGCTCCTGCACCAGCATCTGCTCGCCCTTATTTTGAACAGGTTTATTCCAGGGGACCAAGAACTCTTGACTCACTTTCTCCACCTACCGCTTCCACAGAAGATCCGGTTCACTCCACTCAACCTGAGCCTGTGCCATCCACTCCCCAGTCAAACCTTAACCTTCCCATTGCTCTTCGAAAAGGTAAACACAAGAACACAAGTGTACCTATCCCTATTTCCTCTTTTGTCAATTATGATCATCTTTCTTCTTCATCCTCGTTGGTTTTGTAAGTAACCTAGACTCTGTCCTCTATACCTAAAACTGTTTGTCCCCAAGCTTTGTCCCATCCTGGGTTTGGTGGTGAGCAAATGAAAGAGGAGATGTGTTGCCTAGACCTTAGATACTAATGGTACTTGGGATCTTGTGCCTCTCCCGACAGATAAGAAAGCTATTGGTTGTAAGTGGGTTTTCACCGTTAAAGTGAATCCTGATGGGTCTGTTACTCGTCTTAAGGCTCGATTAGTTGCAAAGGGCTATTCTCAGATTTATGGCCTTGATTATTCTGATACTTTTTCTACTGTCGCTAAATTGTCTTTTGTTCGATTATTTATTTCCATAGCAGCTACTTTTGATTGGCCTTTACATCAGCTGGACGTTAAGAATGCCTTTCTTCATGGGGATCTTTAGGAGGAAGTTTACATGGAGCAACCACCACTAAGGCTTTTGTTGCTCAGGGGGGAAGGTCGATTAAAGTGTGTTAACTTCGAAAAATTCTTTTTAACGGCCTAAACAGTAGTCCTCCGAGCCTTGGTTTGGGTAGATTTTTGGCAATGTGGTACACAATGTAGCATGCAGAAGAGTACTTTCTGATCATTCCTGTAATTTTTTTTAGAAGTACTAAAGGACCTGGGTTTGATTCACTTGTGGTTTATGTTGATGACCATATGTTATTTGCAGGAGTGATTCAGCCCGCATTTAGCATCACTCAAATCATTTCTCGCTAAACTCAGTTCCAAACAAAAGATTTAGGAATTGTTGAAGTATTTTTGGGTATTGAAGTGTCTAGGTGTAAGAGAGGCAATCTTTTTATCTTAAAGGAAAGTATGTCCTTGACTTACTGAAGGAAATTGGAAAGTTGGGTAAGAAGCCATGCAGTTGCTTCTATATGACTTCCTAATTTGCAACTTTTTCAATTGATTGGTGAGCTAGCTATTTGTTGATGATCCTGAGATGTATAGAAGGTTAGTGGGCAAATTGAATTATCTTACAGTAACACGTCCAGATATTGCTTACTCTATGAGCGTCTTAAACCAGTTTATGTCTTCTCCCACTGTTATCCATTGGGAAGCTTTAGGACAGATTTTCTGCTACTTGAAAGGTAATCCAGGTCATGGCCTGCTTTACAGTAATCATGGGCATTTGGACATTGAGTGTTTTTCATATGCGGATTGGGCAGGTTTGAAGGTTAATAGAAGATCAACTTCAGGATATTGTGTCTTTGTAAGTGGAAACTTGATATCATGGAGGAGCAAGAAACAAAATGTATTCTCACGATCGAGTGTTAAATCAGAATATCGAGCTATGGCACAATCTGCTTGTGAATTAATTTGGATTCGTCAGTTGTTAGAGGAAATTGTAGAGGAAAGATTGGCTTCAAGTCATCCTTGTCTGCTTTAGTTATGGTGGTGATAATCAAGCTGCTCTTTCACATTGCATCAAATCCAGTATTCCAATGAAACAAACAAAACATATATACGAGATCTGATTGTCAATTTCATTCGTGAAAAGATACAATAGGATGTTTTATTTCTCTACAGGGCACGTTAAAACAAGTGGAAACAGTTAGGAGATATCTTTACAAAACTCTAAAATGGAGCCTCAGGGTGGACTATCTTTTGTAAACAATTTGGGGCATGATTAAAATTTCATTCGTGAAAAGATACAATAGGATGTTATCTCTACAGGGCACGTTAAAACAAGTGAACAGTTAGGAGATATCTTTACAAAAACTCTAAATGGACCTCGGGTGGACTATCTTTGTAACAATTTGGGCATGATTAACATCTATGCTCCAAAAACTTGAGGGGGAGTGTTAAGGATTAGTTGTAAATAGAACTCTGTTAGCAGTTAGATTCCTAATAGTTTTATAGTATCTTGTATGTGTATATATATATGTGTCCCTATTGATGAAAAAAAAGTAAGAAAATATTTTTTCACATTAAATTCACAGAGCTATGGCAGGTTGAAAAATGCTAAAAAGAAGAAGGAGAATGAATGCTGCGTTTTGGAGGTGAAGAGGTCCGTTTTGGAGGTGAAGAGGTGAAGTGGCAAGTTTTGCCTTACACTAATAGCTTATTCAATTTGTTCTCCTTGCTTTTAAATAGAGATATGATTCACTTGCTTTGCTTTGATGTGTATAGAATAGGCTACAACCTATATGAATGAAATATCATTTTTATCGCCTTTAACCATTTTGGTTCATTAATAATTTAGGTGTCTAATTTGGTCATTTCACATTTTTAATACTTAAGCTTATACTTGATTTCTTTAGCATTTTATTCTCATTTAACTCTTAATTTTTGTTCATCATTTCACTAGTCTTTTATCATTTAAATAGGTCATTCATTCTTTTTTTTTTTCTCTAAATACTTAATTTGTATAACATTTGGGTATGAGACTTTCGTTGCATCTAGGGTGTTATATTTTCCCAATTGCATTAGATTTTGGCAGAACTTAATTACATTTTTTTAATCTTTCTTTATGTTATCCATATCACCACCATTATTGGGAATGTGATCCCCTGAAAATAAGAACAGAAACAAGATCCTCTATGGAGGATGATTAAAATTCAAAAAAAAAAAAAATTGAGATACTTCTTTTAATGGTAAAAGATTTAGTTATTTTTTTATTATAAAATTTGAAATTTAATGCTATAAGTTAATGATAAAATTAAATGTTCAACAACATGAAGAAAAAGAATTTCAATCTAAATTCCATATATAAATCTTAATTTTATTTCCAATAGTTTTTGTGTAAAAGAAGGGACATACACGGAGCTCTTATTTGGGTCTCAAATATACGTGTGCTTCAAAATACATAATTTTGTGTGTTAATAAAAAATTTTAAATTGAAACTCATAATATCTACAATTGGTTGGGATTGGACTATATTGATTTACTAAATATTGGAAGAAGCCATTACTTAGTAATAGCTTATATTGTTTTCTTTTTTTCCTAATAAAGCTAGCTGTACTTTTCCCCTAGAATGACTAAGATGTTTTGTACAAAGGCAGGGGAAGGTCAGGTTCCAATTCTTTAATATTGTTTACATATCATAACGAGCTAGTTTCAATATATGTTTATTTTATTGTCTTTGGAAATTATTACCTTAATATTGAAAACATTAATATTTAAACATAAGTTGATAAAATATAATAAACTTGTAGTTATCAAAATAATATTGAGGACTAAAAAAGCTATGTAATTCAAAAAAGTTTTACAATTATTTCCCTTTACTATAATTACATATTATTACACTTGTCTTGTGACAAAAATTTGGTCATGATATATGGAAATTTATTACCACATATATAATTTGTTACCACTAGTTTATATATGATGAAAAAAAATAATTCTTTTGTAATTAATTATATTTATTATGATAAATGTCCATAGTGACAAAATGTATTCATTATAAAAACTTTTGGCGCTAAGATTTAGTGACAAATTTTTGACATGCTCTTTTTTGTAACTATACTTCTTGTGTCTTCCTTAATTATGGTCAATTATTATGATAAATTTCTGTTTTGTCACAATTTGGCACCTTTTTCATGTGTAGAGTGATGGAATTTTGTTTTGTCACAAAAGGAGCTGTTTTAGGTGAAAAAAAAAATTGTCACAAGGAAATTTATCACAATATTCTATATTTCTTGTAGTTAATGAAGTAATGAGTCTTACTAATTAAATGTGAAGCTTGATTGAGGTTTGATTGTAAGTCTAAGGATCATATTATGACCTAGTTAGGAGAATTCTGTCTAATTGAACCTAATTATAGTTATGTGAATGTGTTATTAGTCCAATTGATGAATCAATTAATTGATTTATAACATGATAAATTGCATGAAATCACCTTCTTAAGCCCAGTAACTTAGGTTGGTCGAACTTATACTTGTGTATGACACGTTGTATGTTAACTTCAAGTGATTACAACCTATGCATGGCTTAAGTATGGTGTCACACCTTACTCCACTGTAAGACGTGGCATGTCGCCCGTAATATATTTATTAAGCACTTATTCTGAATAAGAACTTAATAAACATACTACATGGATTTAAATAAAATAATTTTATTAAAATACATCTTTATTAGCTAATTATTTTTAAAAACATTACTTAAAAATAGGGTCAAAAGCTCTTTCCATTTTAAAATATACATTATATATATAAGGAAAAGTATTTATAACATCATAAATTTTTGTTTTACAATTATTCATGTCCATCCATCGCAAGTGGTTCCATAACCCATATAAGCCCAATTAAAATGCAGCTACATACTGGATTGATCTAATTTTCATGTATAAGTAATAGTATGAGTAAATTACTTCAAGTAATAAAGGCATATATATGTATGTATGTATGTATAGCTTGTACTATATACTAGCATTGAGAGTTTACATAAACTTTAATTACATATATTTGCTCATACACATTTGATTGTTCCGTTAATGTTTTAATACATCATACAAAATCCAAAAAAGAAACAATATACACAATAGCTACAGTAGTAACTCCTTTATCTACATTAAACAAAAAGGAATCCCACGACTAGTAGGACTCGCCTCTCCTACTTTCTCCTTTTCTTTCCCTGCAATAGTATGGAAAACACTATTGCTAAGCAAATTGCTTAGTGGTGCATATATATAAAATCAAGCCAAAATACACAAATTTTCAATGTTATCTATAACTGTAATTAAAACTTCATATGAAGATCTTTTTCATTTAATCTTTCTTGAAAATCAATCTTTCTTTAACTCAGACTTTAGTAAGAAAGTATATCAATAATAATGATAGAAATTCTTTGCTTAAAAATCAATAACTACCTTTGTGTGAAAATGATTATAGAGCATCATAATTATAGGAAATACATCAATACAAGAAATTTGACATTATCCAGTTTAGTCTCAGCAGCCTAAATAGACTCAATCTGAAGGGTCATCAGTGTCCTATGAGCTCATTAAGACAAACCTATCTCGACCTCAATCTGTGATATAAATATCAACAAAAGAGGGGCAATCTCAACCTCATCTAGGAGGAATGATATCATTTGCAATTTTATTTGCAAATCAATCACAATATCAACTTTAACAAATGAAGTGATATCAGCGATAACTATGTCTATTAATTGCTACGAGACTATAAATCATTCCATATTTTAAGCATAATTGAAAACACATTGGGCAACAATTCAATTTCCATAAACACTACTAAAGACATTCATTTACGGCCATCCGTCATACTACAGATAATAATTGGCCAACATCCTCCTTTCTCATATAAACAACTTTCAATCTATTTTTTTTTAAAAAATCATTAAAAACATAAGGTATCAAGTCATGCTTCTTTCTTTCAAATCCATAAAACCCTTATTCTAATATTTCCTTTTATTCATAAGCCTCTTTGTGAAGTTAAATGTGAAATGAATACATTTTGATTTTAACAAAATAAGAAAGGAGTAATGCACTAACCTTAATTGGAAGGCTCCTCTAGCCTTTCTCCTCTAGATATTAACTTATTTTTCAATCCTCTACTCTCAAAAACTATAACATGAAATTAATATTAATATTAATTTCATACTACATACATTAGACCTACACATACTATCATAGAAATATAAATTAAGTAATATAATATAGTGTTCATGCTTTTCCTCTAATTTCTCTATGCTTGACCAAGTATTATTTGTCTTTATTTTAGGCATGAAATACTCCACTTCTAATACTTAATCTCATTCTAGAATTATAAAAATAATAACTAAAATAATTGGACTTAATAACATATCAAAAATATGCTAAACTCCTTACAAACTAATGGAACACAAGGTTTCCATCATATGAGTAGTTTGTCTTCCTTTAGCTATATCTCTAGTTTCTTAAATTTATTTGTCTGAAATTTTAATAATATCTTTCTCACATCTCAGGCTACTTTCATATAAAATTTTATGAATTTTGGAATTCATTTGCATAGCTAAATAACCTAAACACAGTACCTAATTTTCAGTCAGATTTTTCATTCAGCAGCCTGCATTCTTTTAACTATAACTCCACTTCTACTCATCTATTACACCAGCCCTTTTACCACAACCTTTCGAACATTCTAAAATAGTTCCCTGTAAAATTTCATAATTTTTAGAGTTCATTTACCTATTTAACTAATTCAATCTTTGTGACTGAATTTCTAGGCAGTACACATGTAATAACCTTTCAATGAGTTTACCTTTGTTATCTTCTTTTATCAATCGTGAAATTCAATCCCATAACCTTTATTAGTTCATCTTATACTATCATTCGACTACATAGCCATCCATTACAAACTATTCCTCTTAAAGCTACACAACTTGGCGAAACCACCAACAATACCAAAAGAATTTTCTTCCCTTTTTTCCAATTTTAAGTACAAATTTTTCATTAAATCAATTCAAATAACTTATTATCCTCTTTAATTTTAATTAAAATCATTTGATTACAAAACCCCTAATTAGGGATGGCGGGGCGAGTACCCGCAAAAAAATAAACTATCCGACCCCGAATCCGTTATCATTTTAAGTACCCGAATCCGTTAAGGAATAAACCAATAATACCCAAACTCGTCCCAAATCCGTTTAAAATTAGCCGCATACTAACTGAACCCGTTTACATAAACATAATCCTTGAATGAGAACTAAATCCATATAGAACATATTAAAAAGTATCTCAATAAAAAAAATTACTGAATTAAAAAGTACATTAAAACAGAACAAAATTACAATAACAACGGAAGAAATTTTACATGAATGTAATTCTTGAACTCCACTTTTTCAAGACCCAAGATTGCAAGGATTAACAATCAGCTTATCTTCTTCCGCACAACAAGCATACATTCGACTCTGCGCATGAACAAAAATCTGAAAAATAAATAAGAACAAGAACTCCATTATCAAGTCAGAAAAAATTTCATCCCTATATAAAATCACAAAATACAAATCATAGATATATATATATATATATGCAATTTTATGACAATTATATGCAAATAATCTCATTCTCAGTATCTCTACACAACTTTAATCATTATTAACAAATTAAACTTTGAATTAACAAGCCAAACATGTCAGATTTCACTCATATAGCCACGAATCAGCTTATATTCACCATCCTTTTGCCTTTTAATATAGATATTCTCAACAAGTAAAACATGCACAAAATCCACAAACGAAAAAATAAAACAATAAACATAATCCACAAGACGAAAAAAAATAAAACAATAAATATATCTCTTCGCTGGAACCCACAAATTATAATTCAACAATATCTTCAACAAAATTCCTCTCTCTTTGTCTGTTTTATATGTATTTATATATTAAAAAAAAAACAAAAAGAAAAAGGAAAAAGGGCGAAGCAAAACAAAGAAAAAAAAATGTGAACGAAATAAAAATAATCAAGAACGAACCTAGCTCTTGTACGCTTGAAGAGCACGACTGCGGCTGCTGCAGAGGCGACGGTGAAGAACAAAAGCGACGGGAGGTATAAAGAAAGACTGTGGCTGTAGAAGGAGAGAACGAGAGCGGCACAGGTAGAGGGAGGGAGAGGAGAAACGCTAGACTTTGAGTTGAGATTCGAGAGATCTTTGTTTGTTTATGGGTTTTTAAACCTCCTGCATCAAAACTACGTCGTTTTGATGGTAAAGTAGTTATTTTTGTTATTATTATTATTATTAAAGTTATTATTATTGTTATTAATTTATTATTATTAAAGTTTTATTATTATTATTATTATTATTATTATTATTAATTAATTAAAAAGCTATAATTATATCTATATTATATTTCAATATTATAGTAAGTGTAATAACAAAATATTATACTTCTTTTCAAAAAAAAAAAAAAAACAAAAATATTATATAAAGCATTAAGTTTAATATCAAAAAAAAAAAAAAAACAAAATATTATATAAAGCATTAAGTTTAATATTTTTAAATTAGAGAATATACTTAGTAGGTTATAATTAATTATGGTTGTTGTAATCCTTAACCTATAGACACTAGACTTCTAAGTATAAGTATACTTATATATATGATGATACTAATAAAAAAATAAAAAGACATTTAACTAAGATCCAATTGTAATTATAGTTATAAGTTCATTAGTGATATTTTATATGAGTCATATTATAATTTACTAAAAGTCTATGTAGATTTTATATTCTACATGAGTCATATTTTAAATTAAGATCTAATTATAATTATCATTAGAAGTTTACTAGTGATGTTAATAAGTAGCTTTAAAAATTTTTAATGATAACATTATTATCATTCTATTCAATTAATAAATTTTATAATTACAAAAATATAAAATATTCAATTAAATTATTAAAACATTACATGAATACTATATATATAATTTTGTTTAATATATTTTATGAAAAAAAACTTAAATTCAATGTATTATGATATTATAAAAATTTGATTAAAATTTTACTTATAAATAAGATTATATTACTATTCAATAATACCGTGGATTCATTAATAAATGTTTAAAGTACAAATTATTATAGTTGCCAATATATATATTTGTTGCATATTTTTTACATAAGAATGTTAAATAACTTGATGGTAAGGTAATTTAATTAATACACAAAGGTCATAGGTTCAAAATTATTATAAATTAAAATTTTGCTTAAATCATATGGGTTCAATATTATTATAAATTAAAATTTTGCTTAAATCATATGGTAACGGGGTTCAGGTAGCGGGTACCCGTCCCAGACCCGGTTATTATTGGGTACCCGTTGCTCATCCACTTGAACCCGTATCCACTCTGAACCCGTTACTCATCCACTTGAACCCGTATCCGCTCTAAACCCGTTACTCATCCACTTGAACCCGTATCCACTCTGAACTCAATGCGAGCACTAAAATTACTACTCAAATCCATCTCGAACCCATTTGTACACTACCCAAATCCGTCAAAATCGAGTCGGAACGGGTTCCCATCGGATCAGGTTAAATTGTCATCCCTACCCCTAAAACTTATATACTTAATATTAAAACCTAATATACTAAAACCATATAATCATGAAACAAGAAAGAATTACTAACCCTTGTTATTTCCTTGCTTAATTTCTATCTTAAATCCTCTTCTTCTTCTTTAAATCAACTAAAACATGTTATCCTCTCTTTGTTAGTGCTCGGCCAAGCATAAGGAAGAAACAAGAAAAAGCTTTAGATCAAGAATGAAGAAGAAAGAGTGGGTTGGCCAAATAAAGAGTAAAAAGAAAGAGGTGGAATTGTCCTTTTGCTTCTAAAGTTATGTATATACCCTAAGCTTTAGTACAAATTCCATCACTATCCCACCTTAATAACATTTCTATTGTTTTCTTTTCTTTTCTTTTTTTAATTCTTTATCTTTAATTATTCTTTAAGTATTATAATTCAATTAAACCAATTAAATCTTAATCAAACACTTAGACATTTAAATATTAATTGTTTTAAGTATTAATTTCAATTATTCTTACCTATACTAATTGTTATTTCGTTTTTGCGCGCGAGTGTTTATATACTTTTTAAATAAATATTATTACTGAAATATGATATTAATTTATTCAAATTTTTTATTTTTGAATAAAAGTAATTAAACATATTTTAAAATAAAATTTTAATTAATAATAATATTATTATTTGAGATTCAAAATATATTTTTGTATACTCTTATGTCTTATTTATTCTATTTAGATATATTATAAATTCGGATTTGAATTTTAGATTTAAATAATAGTGGATTGCATCCACATTTAAAAAAGAAACTTGAAATTTTTTGGAAAAATTTTAAATTTTTAAATCGATAAGATTTTTTAGTTGATAAGGTATGATGATTAAATATAACATATATCTTTTACACCTGTTGAAAATTTTGTTAATAGTTATAAGGATAATAATTTTGTTAATACATAGATATAATTCTTTTTAAAGGAGATAGATATATTTTTGACAAAAAGAAAAACAAACGTCTTTGCGCTTGGGGCAATGACGCAGCTCATGAGGTTCTAACCGAGGCGCATCTATTGCTGGTTGAAAACTGTTTACAAACCCCCTCCTAGGTCTAGGTTCAACTTAGGCCTTCGAGAATTTCTGGAAGGGCTCCCGTTTTGGGAGAAGCCCTACAATTCTAAGTTTCAATCATTTAATAACTATTAAAAAAAATACAATAGTAATTGTTAATCAAACACTTAGACATTTAAATATTAATTGTTTTAAGTACTAATTCAAAATACTTGATTGAGGAGCTTCACGTGCTAGCTTCTCATCACGATAACTTAAATTCACTTAACCTTAATCTAATTTAATTCCCATAGTGCAATTTAACCTTAACTTACATTATAACTTATAATTAGTAGTCCTACATATTAAAATTGAGATAATCCCAATTATTCTAGCTATCCGGATAATATTAATTAACAACATAACTAGAACTTCTAGAACTATCAGATTAAGGGTATTACGTATGGTTTTTAATTGGTCAATTATACTTAACTTGAATAATAGTACTTGAATTTGGGTTTTAGGTCATGAATTGAACCATAATTGAGGATTTTCAGGATATCAGTCTATATATGTAAATTGAATGCATTGAGTGCAATTGGATGTTTTTATGATGTTATTATGTGATTAAATCATGGATGTTTCTAGGCTGCATGCATGATTGAGTTATTTTGAATTGATAGTCTTTCAATTAGAACCTTGTAAGGTATAAATGCATGATTAATTGAATGAAAGTGGTATTTTAGCAAAGAGCCTAAAAGAGGCCGAAGCTATAAGCTTGAGGTGAGTAAGTTTCCTTTGATGGTTTACTTATGTTGTGTACTTAAGCGTTTAAGTTCAATGAGATAAGCTTGAATAATATTGTTTGGCTATTGTCTATTGCTATTGATGAGTATAAACTAATTTGAGTTTGAGCATGCTATGAGGTTGAGGTTCATATGGAATTATGAGTTCCTATGAATCTTAATTAGGTGATATTGCTGAGAGGTAAGAACCTATTTGTTGTGGACTTTATGAATAATTATGTGAATATATAAATACATGGTTATTATCTGGAATTGGAATTGAAATAATTTGAATGAAATAATAAATATTTGGACTCTTATTATGTACTTGGTTGAATGGTTGTTAGAATGTGGCTATTCTATTTTGAAAACAAAGAGCATGCTACTTATATATAAACTGGATTGAGCTATGATCATATGTCATGGATGTCTATTGAATGAGTGGACGTGCTCCATTATTTCTGAAAGGCTTTTAAGCCTACTGTAATAAAAGGCTATCTAGCCAGTGTAAATTTGACTTTGATTCAGATACTATTTCTATTATTTGTTCTGCTTCTGTTTCTTCTCAGTTACTAATAAGACCCAATAATAAAAGATATTAAGTGATGTAACCGTCAAAAGCTATATTGGATTATGATATGAATTAATAATATTCTATCTGTTGCTTATCTGTGTATTCATGGTTAATATTAAGTAATTGTGTATATACTGGATTACAATACTTGTCTTATTATGATATGAGAATATTTATACTTGTGGAATATTAAGTACTTTTGCTTCTTTTAAGTTACTGATAAGGTCCAATAATAAAAGATATTAAGTGATGTGACTGTGAAACGCTATTTTGGATTATGATATGAATTGATAATATTCTATCTGTTGCTTATCTGTGTACTCATGGTTAATATTAAGTACTTATATATGTACTGGATTATAATACTTGTCTTATTTTGATATGAGAATACTTATACTTGTGGAACATTGAAAATTTGCTTGATAAGAACTTCTAGATATTAATGTTTATGCCTATTGATATGACTATGGATTATGAGTATACTTGTAAATATGAATCTATGAATGATGATAGTTTGTATGCCTTGAACTTTAAATAATTCTATTAGATATGGTTTTCAATGAACCATATTTGTTTTGTATGTGCGATTGCATATAGGTATTGAGCACTACTGAGTTTTATATTTAACATCATGATTTCATCTAGTGTA
>NW_023591581.1:0-22436 GCF_014843425.1 Jatropha curcas | reverse complement strand
AGAGAGAGATTGGATTTAAGATGGAGAAACTAGAAATTTTTTGGGTAGATTAAATGGGATTTTTTCAAGCACCAATTAATTCAGAACCTCTGGAAAGTAAGCTATTGAAGATGTACTTTTAACAATATTAAATGATATGTGCAAATTTTTGACTACCGGTTTGTAGTGGGATCATTCACTGCCAAGGTTGGAATCACCAATATCCTCAAAATTTTGAGTATGCAGAAGAAAAAACAAAACGAATTTAGAGGATTTGATTGCTTGCCCTACTAAATCTCACATTGATTTCATGAATGAAACTCGGAGAGTTTTAGATCCAACCAAGCAGCAATTAATTAATTTTGGAAGGTACAAGCGAACGGATATTATAACCATGGGCAGAATTAATGAAAAATATCGAAATGAGGAGCTGGCAAATTCTGAGAAAAACTTCATGGTAAATTGCATATTTAGAAGAAGTAAGCCTACATGTGGAAAAATTGCAACTCTTTTGAAGACGAATTAAAATCTCAATTTATCTTGTTTTTCAAGATTATGATTATTAATGACCATGAAAACTATGAGGTACAACTGGAAGGGCATTGGATGAGAAGTAATTAGAAAGCAATATTGTGTGGATGAAGAAATAATTGAGAAACTATTGATTTGAGTTCATCAATGGTCTTTTTTTATATATACACCACAGAAGATCCTTTCTTTCCAATAATACCACATTATAATAAATTTGGTGTTCTCCATGATCTAAATACGGTTTTTTCCCCAAGTTTCATCTTCAAAAGCAAGATGTTGTTGGTAATGACGATCATAAATTTTTCTCAACTAGCGCCAATCTTGAGGGCATTTTCAACCAAGACCCATGTGTGATACTACATGATACTGTTAGCCAGAATAGGATCAGATTATGCAGATCATCATTTCCTTATTTAGAGCCTATTCTCCAGCAAGTCAAATCTGTTGTTTTGGAAAGTTTCTTGCGCAGAATAACTGACCATTATTAGCATAGATTGTTTTCGTTATTGTATAATTTCTTGTATAAAAATCATATTGATACAGTAATGAAATATAGAGAACACTTATCTCAATCCTTCTTCCTGTCCTTCAATTCTCATATTCTCTGATTTAATATGGTATCAAAGCTGGCCAGATGGCCTAGATAAACCAATCTCATCATTTACCTTTACCCTTCTCTGAACCCTAAAACCAAGATCAAAACTCAGCATCCATCTATTATGTCTGACGAAGAGACCTCAGATATGATGGATGAACTCACCCTTAAAATAGCCAATCTACTAAAGAATGGACTCGTCTCAAACCAGAAACAGAACCTTCCAGACCAATTGACCATCAGTACCAAGCTTAACACCAAGAATTATGCACTCTAGTCTAGGATGATCAGAGTTGCCATTGGAGGCAAATCTAAGAGACTTCTGGGCCACATCACTGGAGGAACTAAACCTCCTAAGACCACAGATCCGAATTTCGAAAGGTGGGAACAAGAGGACCTTGCAGTCTTCTCTTGGCTAATTCAGAATATAGAACCACAAATTGCAAGCAATCTTACCGAATATCCGACGGCAAAAGCCTTATGGAATGCCCTTGCCATCACCCTTGCCATCACTTATTGGCAGTTGGCCGGTGATAAACTTCAAGTTTTGATCTTCACGTCAAAGCTAGACGGACTGAAAACAGGGTACAAACAAGACTTGAATGATTTCCTGGCTATCATGCAAGGGGTATGGGGAGGAAATAGATTTCGGAAAGAAATAGATCGGAGAGAACCCAACCCAATGACCTGCACGTCTGATATTGCAAAGTTTAATCAACTCAGACAAGAACAAAAAGTGTTTCAATTTCTAAATGCACTGGATTACAGATATGATCAGATTAAGAGAGAAATACTAAGAATCGATCCCCTTCCAATGGTGGAAGAGGCGTATGCCACGGTAAGAAAGGAATCGGCAACAACAAAAGATCATCGGGAGCTCTGTCATAGGGGGAGACCAAGGCTCGCAAGGAATCGGAGAAGGACTCATAACTAAAGCGGCCGGCCTTCTCACCCGCGGACAGCAGCAACGCCGATCAGAGAAAAACTCATCCTTCCGGCCAGACAAATCAAAACTTCGTTGTTCTCACTGTGGTCAGGCCAAGCATACGAAAGAACAATGCTTTGAAAACAATGCTTTGAACTGGTGGGATATCCTGAATGGTGGACTGAAAAACACAGAAACAAGGGGACTTCAACGGGAAAATCTACCACCGCCGTGGGCAACGCCGACAGCGCTACCGGCAATAGCGACGGCAACCAGGTTCGAGGAACAGGAACAGGAACAGAGGGGAGAGCTATGGTGGCTGCGGCTAGGCTTTCTCCTAATATGGAAATCGATGGTTTTATAGGTAAAGGACTTGAGTTATTACACTCAAGTCCTCAAACTTTCCCTGGTTACTTATTTAATCTGTCTGATATTGGTGAATACGAAAATAGTACCTGGAATATTGTTGATACTGAAATTGGTCCAGATTTACATGTGAATGATAATTGTTGTCCTCAGAATTACACTAAGGTCCCCATAGTTTCTGATAATTGTGCCATAGTTTCTGAATAATTGTAAGTTTAAACCCCTGAACTGAGAAAAATAGGACTAGCAAAACTAATTCAGGACCAAGATGAAGCAAAATTGAAATGGGTATTTGATTACTGGTGTACTGATACTTGACAAATGATGCAAAAGACATTATTGAGCTTTCAGAACCTCAAAAAACTCATGTTAAGACGGCTAATGGGGAACTTTACCGGGTAAGAAGGAACTGGGTCAATTGAAATTTCTCCTAAGTTAAAATTGTCTATTAAAATTGTCTAATTGTCTTTATGTGCCATCTTTGTCTCACAAGCTTCTATCAACCAGTCATGTTACCAAAGAATTGAATTGCATTGTCCTAATGGCTCCAACTTTTTGTTTATTACAGGATATTCGGACGGGGGAGATAATTGGGCGTGGCACTGAAAGACTTGGACTGTACTATGTGAATGAGGTGGCTCAACAAGGTACTATGATGCTAGCTCACAGGACTGTGTGAACCCCTACCCCAAATGTGAGCATAATGATGCATATGACAAAGGGCAGAAATGCACGTGAGTGTGTGAGTCGCCACCTTATTTAATTATTTTAGGGTAAACTAGGAAAAACCCTCCATAAATGACTCCAATTTTAATTAACCTAATTACTAGATTAATTAACCCAATGTTAAAGGCATGGTTTGCAAACCCGAGATGGATCCCGAGACTATGTCATGCTGATGAACGAACCATGAATGAATGCTTTGCAGGGTGATTAATGTAATTTGGACCAATTTTAAGTGATTGCGACTTGCCGCTCGGGGTTAAATCCCAAACGTGCCTACACGTGCCTACCGTACTTTCCGTTTGATGGAAGATCAAAAGTCCAACGTAGTTCGATAGGACCTTTGAAAAGGGCTTTTGAATGGGTATGCTTTATGCATGAGTGGTGTGAATGCTTTCGATGCTTCGTGCATTTTGTTTAGGCATTTTGCCAAAGAATTGATTGATTTGATTGGGCAATTTATTGCCAAAATTGATGTTTGGGCTTTTAGCCAAAACAGACTAATTTAGGCAATATGTTGCCAAAAGTCGATGTGATTTAGGCAATTTGTTTGCCGAAAAGTGTGATTGGGCGATTGTCGCCAAAATGATTGATTTAAGGCTTTAAAACCAAAAGATTGATTAATTTTAAGGCATTTTGCCAAAATTTTGATTTAAGCGATTCATCGCTAAAAAAAGTGGTTAATCTGATTTATAAGCAATTTGTTTGCCAAAAATCGATTGAACCATAGGCAATTTATTGCCAAAATGTGATTGATTCAATTGTAGGCAATTTGTTGCCAAAACGTGATTGATTAAGGCTTTTTAGCCACAATTATTGATTAATTTATTGATTAATTGGACTTAAGCCGGACTGTTTGAAATGAAGGCAATTAACCGTAGTTATTACTTAACTTGGTCTTTTTCGCTGATATTGTCGGATTTTGGCATGAATATCACGATTATTGATTAACCGGGCATCTTAGCCTGAACTTAATTAATTGAGGCAATTTATTTGCCAAATTCATGACGTGAATGCAAATTTATGCAGTTGTAGAATTTAGGAGTAGAAAAGAAATATGAATGAAGTGCTAAAATTAAATAAACAGGGTTTATATTACCTTGGGTCAGTCGTCGGCCCTTCTTTAGCTCAGAATTAAGCTCCTTGTTAGGGGTATTAATTATTCATTTTAGTGACCATTAACACAACAAAAAAGCCAATAAAGCTAAAATTAAAAATGGCAGAAAAGCAGTAAAGAATCGCAAGGAAGCGTGGGGGAAGAAGGAGGCGTCCGTCACACACAGACTGAGTGAGTTGAAATGAGGCCGGGCCAATTTATAGGCAAAAAACGGACTGGCAGGGCCGGCCTGGGCCCGCCGGGCTTCGGCGGCCAGGGTCCGTCGGGTTCGGGGCCTGGGCTTTGGCAACGGTCGGCGGGGCCAAGCGGGCCGCGGAGCCGTCCGTGTTCCGGCGGCCCTGAGCCACCGAGGGCGGGTTTTTCGCTAATTTTTCATTTCCCGGAGGCTTTTTCGGGAGTTCCGGACCTCCTCAAAAAAAATATTCCGGGACCAGTTCGCGTCCTCGCGACGTCCGACAGTTTTAAGTACCATATTGCATACTTTCTCCGGTAAATTTCTAAAATGGCCTCCGGTCTGGCCGGACTATTTGCAGTCCGGGAAAACTGGCTTTTCGAGCCTCAAAATTTGAGTATTCACAGACTGCTGATAGAGAGGCTTGGTTATGGCACCGTCGCCTAGGGCGCCCTTCAACTAATTATTTAAAACTTCTTTTTCCTAAGTTTTTTAAGTCTATTGATAATTTGAAGTGTGAGACTTATGTGTTTGCTAAGAGTCACAGACAAACTTTTCATCATAATAATACCAGAACAAACATTATTTTTTCTTTAGTTCACTCTGACGTGTGGGGACCGGCACCAGTAGTGGGCATTCATGGTCTGAGATATTTTTGGTATTTGTGGATGATTGTACCCGAATGACTTGGGTATATTTTTTGAGAAATAAATCTGAGGTTCCTGGTAAATTTATGCTTTTTTATAATATGATCAAAACAGAGTTTCACACTGATATCCAAATCCTTCGATACACTGATATCCAAATCCTTCGATCTGATAATGGGGGAGAATTCATCAATTCTACCCTTCAAGACTTTACCCAACAAAAGGGCATAGTTCATCAAACTACTTGCCCACATACACCAGAATAAAACGATGTAGCTGAAAGGAAGAACCAAATTCTGTTAGAGATGACCCGAGCCTTACTTTTTGATTCTCATGTCCTAAAATTTTTCTAGCCTGAAGCAGTAGCTACAGCTACTTACCTGATCAATAGACTCCCCACAAAGATTCTTAACCTTAAAACACCTCTCCAGACTTTAGCACAAAAAGCAACAAAAACCCAATTTCCATCCTCTTTGAACCCTTGAACCTCGAATCTTTGGATGCACTGTGTTTGTTCATGTACCCAAAAGTGATAGAACTAAGTTTGATCCTTGTGCTATTAAGTGTGTATTCTTAGGATATGGAGTGAACCAAAAAGGGTATAGATGCTATGATCCTAAGAATAAGCGAATGTTTACCACTATGAAATGTGACTTCTTAGAAACAGAATTTTTCTACAATAACCAACCAAGTGGTCAGGGGGAGAATACAGAGAGTGACACCCTAGGTTGGTTACCTGTGTCTGGTCCTCTTATTGAAGCGGACCCAAAAGAGCAAGTTAACAGGACCATCGAGCTAAACTCTGAAACAATAGTACAGACTGAGGAAGTCAGTACCACTGAAGATTTATCTGCCCTGGCTCCAATATCCAGTCCTGACTCTTTTGAGCCTTTGAATAATAATCCTTATGATGTAACAGAAGAGAAGTCTCCAAGGAACTATGTGAGTGAAGAAACTACTGAAGCAGATGGTAGTGACAGATACATTCTTCCACCTAGAAGCAATAGAGGGATCCCTCCTAAGAGATATTCTCCAGTAAGGGAAACCTCAAGATCAAGGTACCCTGTAAACAACATAGGTGAAGGAAACTTATCTAAGAACTTATCTAAGAGTGCCAAAGTTTCTTATCCAAACTTTATGCAAGAGGAAAGTTCCTAGAAAATGTAGAAGAAGCCGTTGAAAGTTCTGAAAACTGGACTAGAGCTATGGAAGAAGAAGATGAAGGCCCTGACAAAAATGAGACTTGGGAAAAGTGCCAACTTCTAGGTGAAACCAGTGGGGTGCAGATGGATTTTTACAATCAAGTACCTGCCTGATGGGACAGTTGAAAGATACAAGGCTCGCCTAGTAGCAAAGGGGTACACTCAGACATACGGGATTGACTACTCAGAAACTTTTTCTCCTGTCGCCAAGATTGATACCATAAGAGTGTTATTTTCTATTGCTGCTAACAAAGGATGGCCTCTTCACCAGTTCGATGTCAAAAATGCCTTCTTACATGGTGATCTCAAAGAAGAAGTTTATATGGAAGCTCCTCCAGGTTTCTCAGACAATTTCAAAAGAGGTGAAGTTTGTTGTTTGAAGAAGTCTCTGTATGGTCTTAAACAGTCTCCTAGGGGGTGGTTTGGGAGATTTACTATGGCAATGAATGAAGAATTATGGATTTGAACAAATTTGAACAAAGCAACTCAGAACACACCCTCTTCCTCAAACGATGAGATGATCTTGTTACATGCTTAATAATCTATGTCGATGACATGATTATCACAGGGAATGCACAGAAGAGATGACCAGCCTCAGGAAGAAATTGTTTGCAAAATTTGAGATGAAGGATTTGGGAGCATTGAAGTATTTCCTTGGCATAGAAGTTCTGAGATCTCAACAAGGGATATTTATCTGCCAGAGGAAGTATATTCTAGACTTCCTAGCTGAAACGGCATGGTTGACTGTAAGCCCATTGATAACCCCCATTGCAGTAAACCATGGACTACAAATTCTAGAAGATGGAGAATCAACTGACAAGGAAAGATATCAGCGACTGGTAGGAAAACTCATATACTTGTCCCATACTCGTCCTGATATTGCATATGCTAGGTGGGGTAAGCCAGTTTCATGCAACCGACTCTAGAAACACCACATGGAAGCTGTGATCAGAATCATAAGGTAATCTCAAGGGTAACTCCTGGACTAGGAAGGTTGTGTTCAAAAATCATGGTCACTTAGAAGTATATGACACTGATGCTGATTGGGCAGGTAGTCCAATTGATCGTCGATCTACATCAGGATACTTCACACTGGTTGGTGGTAATTTGGTGACTTGGAGAAGTAAAACACAGAAGGTGGTGGCTCTCTCCTCTGCAGAAGCTGAATTTCGAGGAGTAGCTAAAGGTCTTACAGAGGTTTTATGGCTCAGGAAATTAATCACAGAGGTTGGCTTTCCTCCTATAGACACATGCAAAATATTTTGTGACAACAAGGCTGCTATCAGCATATCAGAGAATCCAGTTCAACATGATAGAACCAAACATATTGAAGTGGATAGACACTTTATCAAAGAAAAAATTGAGACAGGTATTGTTGATCTCCCCTATGTCAGATCAGAAGACCAATTGGCTGACATTCTAACCAAAGCAGTCAATGGGAGGTCGTTTGAGAAGGTACTGAGCAAGTTGAGTATCAGAGATCCTACTACTCAACTTGAGGGGGAGTGTTAGCCAGAATAGGATCAGATTATGCAATAGGATCAGATTATGCAGATCATCATTTCCTTATTTAGAGTCTATTCTCCAGCAAGTCAAATCTGTTGTTTTGGAAAGTTTCTTGCACAGAATAACTGACCATTATTAGCATAGATTGTTTTTGTTTTTCTATAATCTCTTGTATAAAAATCATATTGATACAGTAATGAAATATAGAGAACACTTATCTCAATCCTTCTTCCTGTCCTTCAATTCTCATATTCTCTGATATTCTCTGATTTAATAGAATACATACTTATGGTGCTGAATGCCGTTAATTTGATAAACCTTTTCAAAAGTCGAGTTTAAAGACTTTAAACAAACGCTAATGGGAGGCAACCCATCATTTTTCTTTCTCTTCCTTTTGCAATTTTTTATTTTATTTATTTTATTTTTACTATTACTTATATTTTCATTTTTGTTCTCCTATCTTTAAACCCATTAATTTTCTTTTATTTTAGTATTTTAATACTCATATTGCAGGTAAAAAAAAAATTAAAAAGGCTTAAAAAAATTGATTGTTTAACTGCAAGAGTCAGGCTCTAGCACCCAGGCCAGTGCTATCTACAACCAGCCGCTGGCTGCCTCCACAGAAAGTACACTCATATCAGACTTTTAGCACCCCCAGCAGTGCTATCCGAGTACCCGTTTACACAGCACCCCGTGCTTACCTAGCATCCGAGTCAAGCACGGTCAGCTTTTAACTTTACTTTTAATTATTATCACTTATTTTTTATTACTCTTATCTACTTTTTCTTTCTTTTTGTCTTTCTTTTTTGTTTTTACTCTAATTTTTCTTTTTTTTCCTTTCTTACTTCCTTTCTTTCTTTTCATGGTCCTGACTCTACCCACCTTTTGTATTCTTTCTTCCTTCTTCCTTTCTTTTTGACTTATCGTTCATTTTTTTTTTCTTCTTCTTCCTTAATTATTTACTTTTAATTATTCATTTTTTTTCTTTCTTTCTTTAAAAAAAAAAAAAGAGACTTACCTTCATTTCTTTTTATTTTATTATTTGCTTTTAATTAGGAATTGTTTATTCTTATTTTTATTTCAATTTTTTTTTCTTTTTAACAATTAGGTATATATTATTATTATTATTATTATTATTATTGTTGTTGTTGTTGTTGTTGTGTTATGTTATTCTTTCCCATTTTCAGAATTTAGCCATTAAACCATGCCCTTCGTTTCCCCGTCTTTTATTGTACTTGTCAATACAATGGTGGTAAGGTGTTTTCTACTTTATTTTTGTTTTCAATGTGCTAGATTAAGTTGGGGAAAGAAAAATTTTAGTTAAAATTTTAATTTTTTTTATTATTTTGTTTGTTTATTTCATTAGTTAGATTAAGTTGGGAAAAGAAAAATTTTAGTTAAAATTTTAATTTTTTTATTATTTTGTTTGTTTATTTCATTAGTTTAATATGGTTGGAATAACTGTGAGCAAGTTTAAAATTTATCATAATTCATTAACCTTTGATTAAATTAATTGTTCTTCGAAGCTAATTATTTTTTCAGCTTAAATTTTAATTTTTGACTTAACATAATTCTTTGATTTAACTATTTGTTTTTAAGATTATAAACACTAATTTTTTAAACACTAAACTTTGGTGAGAATCTATGGATATATAGATGTGGTTTTAAATCAAAATTATTGTAATCCTTGGCATTCCCTAGAGACAAATTAAATTCTCTCAAGACAGATTTAAATGCTACATTTATAAAAGAATGATTTGCATTCTTTTGTAAAACTCCATATTTAGCCTGAGACCACTATGTTAAAAGTATGAACCCTGGCCAACTAATTTGAAGCCTATATCTAAAAATTTATTGTTTCACAAATTTAAACTCTAAGCCATTAAACCATAATTAATTTCCTACCTTAAGTGCATAATGTGTAATGAAGTGATTTAATTTTTATTAAAAAATAACAGACAAAGGGAGAAAAATTTCATTAATACTAGCAAATGAGGAAAGAAAAAAATAAAAAAAGAAAAAAAAAATAAAAAAAAAACCAAAAAGAAAAATAAACCAAGTAAGAAAAATCAAAAGAGAGACACCTCATAGAAAAAGAAATCAATCAAAGAATTCAAGTTTGGGGAAATTAAGTGCAAGGAAGAAATTAGCAAAAATATTACAGAAAGACCTTGCCAAAATATCTCTATGTCACAAGCTAGTAAAGAATTTCAAGACAGAAACTCCCTTGAAACAAATAGTTTTGATAGAATGGAAATCTGGATATTATACATTCTTTTGCACTCTTTATCTATCTTTTATCCCCTTTCTTTGATTAGCTAAAATTATACCCCAAAAACCCCATTACAACCTAAAATAAAGACCTTTTTGATCTTCTAAATCGTATGCATTTCAATTGTGGAGAAGGGACAACTAATCTAATGTTGAATTTATACTATCAATTATCTTATTTTTAAAGGTTGAATAATTCTTTTAGATTGTTCATATCCTATCTATCGTAAGTTGAATATTTATTAGTGTTGAAAATCCTTTTAACTTATGTTTAAATTAAGGAATGTGTTTTATCAAAAATTTTGAATTTTCGCTTAAAATATAATTAGCATGGAAAACAATTGATTTATTCACATATTAACAATTGTGATATCTTTTTGAGTTTATGAATAATTATCACCAACTATAGCAAGCTAGTTTTTCCTACTATATTCTACTATATTAAGCTAGCTTTGTTAGTTTTTAATTTTGTTGCTTGAGGACAAGCAATGGTTTAAGTTTGGGGAATTTTGATAAGTGTAATTTTTATAGTATTTTTAATGTAATTTTTATTAAAGTTTTTAGTATTTTTAATTACTTTATTTAGTTTTTATCTTGATTTTATTTATGTTTTCATATAAAAGCTTCCTTGAATCATAATTCACTTGGTCTTAAGGAATTTATAGGGTTTTTGCACAGAAAAGGACAAAATGAAGCAAAAATACTTTAGCACACCCAGCCCGTGCCAATCAGCACGATCTTGCTAAAACAAAGGAAAATCAAGCAAACAGTCAGACCCTGGCACGCCCCAGACCGTGCGTCCAAGCACGCCTATGCTAAATACCAAGTGCTGATTTAAGTCAAAATTTCCAACCATTCCTTATCATTTTCATGAGCTCACCTTGGATACTTTCTTGACATACAAATCAAGTTCTAATCTATGCACATGGAAGAGACAAGATTGAGAGAAATTTAAGGCCTAATGAGAACTTTATTCCCTAAACAAGGTTATTCCTAAAACAAAGGTGAAATTATTTCCTAAACAATGTAGGAATCTCTCCCAAGAAGTCTATATAAAGAGAGAAGACCATTCATCCCATTCATCTCAATCTTACCATCCATATATCTCCTTCTCTTAGTCTGTACATGAGTTATTATTTTCTTAGAAAGTTAGTATTCAATGAGTTGTGCAAAAGTCAAGGAATGCCATCCAGCAATAACACTAAGTTCTTATTCTAAACTCGTTAAACCTGCTTTATTTCTTGTCATTATTCTTATTGATATGGAATTATTTACAAAGTATTATCTGATCTTTTATTTAAGTATATGTGTAACTATCATTAACTAGGGGCTTGACTGTAGCTTAATCTACTTTTCCAATTTAATGCATTAAGATTTATTTTTCCTTATCAGGTTAATGATTTATTAAGAACTTAATGCTCTAGGCAGAATATTTCCCTGAAGATTGATTCATCTTCAATTATCACATCGGAAGAAAATCTTTTGATAAGAAAAGGTTAATAAAAACACATGGAGAATAATAAACTTGATGGCGTGAAGGCCATATGGTTTGCTCATGGGGGTTTTTTATGATTTAATCACCTTAAATTGTATTGATAAATAACTACATTAAACTTAATGATTTTAATCATTGAAATTGCCACTATTGGAAAGATAGTAATTAATGGAATTAAAATAGCTAGCATACATCGAAGACTTGTAGTCGACACCAGACGTCAGTTGTTTCCCCCTACTTGAATTAATTAATTGATTAATGAATAATGAAAATAAATTGGATAGAATTAAGTGAAATCAAAAAAACCCCTAGTAAAGTTTCAATTCCTTGATTTCTTTTAATCATTTTTGTTTACTTGAACCTTGTTTATTTTACATTTATAAAAAAACAATGTCCTCCTAATATCGTTTAAATAATAACAAGAAAAAGATAATATAATTTTGGTATTTGGATTACAATTCTCGTGGGAACGATATCTTACTCATCATATATTACTTGTAGCGATTCGTACACTTGCGAAATAAGCTATCAGGTGGCTCTGTTGAAGCTACAAAAGAAGTCACAAATGCTATCAATACAGATAAATAATTAATTTATAACTGAAACGACAGTTTATGACATTTATGATTGCCTGATACAGTAGGTGACTATGAAGCTGGTGAAGACTCTATTGGTCCAGGGATTGGGGTAGAAGAGGAAGGAACAAAAGGAAGTGATGGTGGCACGGGAGGCTAGGTAGAGGATGAAGCCCCAGACGTACCTGAAGAAGAAGGAGGAGTGATAGTCCCTCTTCGTCCACATGTGCTGCATCCTCGGCCACGACTGATGTTTATCGATTCCACCAAAAATTAATTACCGAATTTAACAGTAGAAGTGATGAATTCAGGTCGAGCCTTAGAGACTGAAATCTTTAATTTTGTGTTATTTTGTAAGAGAAAAAAAAGGGGTTGGTTTGTGGAAATTCAATCAAGGCAATCAAAAGAAAAGTAACTAATAAACTTAAATTGGAATTTAAACTTAAATTGGAATTCAATCTAACAAACATTCAATTCAAGGTGATTTGTAATCCAATGCATAAATGATCACAGACAAATTATGAATCAATTATTCTTTGAATACTTAACTTTACCTACAAGCATGATAAATTCCCTGACTTCCCTATTGTCGTTCATTTGAGCCCAGCACCCTCACTAACTCTAATTATTAAATGAACCAGAATAAAGCATACCTTTTCAATCTAATAAGAGCATTAAGAATAGGAAGTAGTTAAACTTGCATAACAATTTAAAAAGCATAAATTGTTTAATTTAACCCCATTGTTTCTTTAGATTATTATCGAAAACTCGGAACATAATCAGTAAAATCTAATTGCTACTACTATTCAATCTTACATAACAATTAAGGATTATGAAGATGAAATAGCACTTAATTATGGGTCCCGTATATGTATGGCACAACCCAAGAGGGGGGGTGAATTGAGTTTTCTAAAAACAGATATAAATTTTAGAATTTTAAAATAAAATATAGAATTCTAAGTGTGCAGCGAAAATACAGAACTCGTGAGAATAGATTGATGGAATTAGAATCACTTCACAATGTTTCTATTTTAAAGATAGAAAGTTTGTGAAAAGTGGCAAGCATTGATTAGAACCAGCTTCTTCCAAACCACACACCTAATCACCAGATACAAAACAGAGAGTATCACTAATTAACTGACTTTTCAATATTAGAACTTCTTAAATGAAAGAAAAGCTATTGAAATTAGAACTTCCTCATAAAGTTTAGAAAATCATATAAGACTAGTGTGAGAACAGTGATTGAATTTAAACTGCATCACAAAGCATTAATCAAGTATCAGACAACTTACGATGGAAAACTATTGTAATCAAGAAACTTCCTCATAAAAGTTTAGAAAATCCAAATGTTAGACACAGAACCGTTTTTCAAAGTAGTTAATCAACAATTCTTTCTCTATTAAAGATAAAAAACCGGGAATATAAGATGAAAAGAAAATGGGGGTTAGAGAGTAAGTTTGGAGAGATTAAAGATTTTAATCAAAGAAAGAAATGCTCTAAAACGAACAACTCTTACTTCAACCATAGGCTTTAAGAACGTGAAAGCTCCTATTTATAGATGAGCATCAGTGTCTCTTGCTTTGGATAAGTGGGTATTCATTTGAAATCAGGATTAATTTGCTTTCACTTGTTAGAAGATACCGATAGAAGATACGAAAATCTTTAGTTACCAAAAGTTTATTTTATCCTTTTTGGTAAGAAGAATGAAAGACGATTTTTCCTATAATCAAAAAGATTTTCGAAGGCATTTTTATTTGGAAAATATTTTTTGAATAAGATGCTCTTACTAAAAACGAAAAGATTTCTCCCTTCATTTTAAGGTAAGAGAATGATAACTTGCAAATCCAACTTTTTTTTGTTGTTATATTTGTGTTAATTTGGTGTTATTTTGTGCTTAAAAGAGTGGTTTAACTTGATTTATTGTTTTTATGTTAGGAAAAGTTGGATTTGATACGAATAAAGCAAAAAGGAGCACAATTGAAATGTTTTGGAGCAAGGACGGAGCTGCTGGAATTTTGGAACACAAATACAAGTTGTTAGGCTCTTAGCCTTGGGCAAGACTAAGCAGGAAATCAGACCAGCGGACTGATTGTGACATTATTGGCTGGTCACCTGGTCCGACTCTCAAACTAAAATCCGCACGTATTTAACAGGTTGCATGATGATAATTAAGACAACAGTTTTTTAGGGTATTATATTGTATTAGTTGGCCCACACTTTCTAGGGGGTATTAGGTCAAAATTAGGTCTTTTGTCGATCATCTTTTCCTTCACCTTGCGGTTGTGAACGAATTTCAGAATTTTTTGATGAGATTTACTGCTATCTTCCAATTCTTTTGATGAATGTTTTCTTCCCATAGCCATGTGTGGTCTAAACGTTCTGTTGCCAGTGTAACGGCATAAACCGCAAGGTAGAAGTTGATTCCGATTGTGAGATATAAATGGAACTTAATTGAATTCTTTATTCTATGATTTATATCTTCTGTTGATTATTGGAATATATCCCTACAAATCATTGAATGATTTTAAACAGGCCGGGCCCGTTATGTTGTTTGGTAGAAATTTCCATAGCTATTCGGCATAATCAAATCCGTAATTGTTTGGTTAGGTTGATGCAGTAGTAATTAATATAACTTGATTGGGTTGAATTTTTTAGGTTGTATTAAGAAAATCAGATTTAAATGGATGTTCGTAGTTTCTGTTAATCTGGGCAGGGTTCTACTAGATTTTAAAGCTGTTAACAGTTAAATCCTTCGTCATACTTAGGATTGCTAGTTAATTAGGGGTTGTTATTAGATCGTATCTTAGCAACCTATTCCTACGGTAGAATTGGTTGGGTCGACATTCTTCCTGGCTATAACTTGTCTGTAATATGAATTATTAAGGAATTAATCTTGAGTCAATGATCAATCGAATTAAATCTTCAAACTGCGGTATGCCTTGGCTGAATTTATTCTCAATTGTTCAGGTTCAATTTTTAATTTTATTGCATTTATTTCTTTGATTTAATTTTAATTCGTTTAGTTCGATTATTAAATTCCCCCGTTTCAATTTCTATTTTTAATTTTATTTTCAGTTCTGGTTTATTTTCAACAAAGCTAATCCCTAGGGTTCGACCCTTCGTTCACCCGTTCTTCACCATAATTTACAAGTTTTATTTTGTATGGAGAGCAGGTTGATTATTTTTGGGCAGATTCGACGCCCGGCCAAGAATAAATAAAGTTATTTAGATCTTCTCATAAGATATTTCCGAAAAGTAAAGTGTATGATTTATTACCAAAAACATTTAGAGACGTAATCTCTTTAGTTTTAGGAAATTAAATCATTTTAACATTAAAGAATATTTTTCAAAAACAAATAAAAGAATTTATTTGAAAAATCTAATTTCCGAAAACTATTTTTGTTGAGAGAAAAATTAATTTATGTGCTCATATATGAATTTTCTCTCTATCCTACAAAGTATCCAAAATACCTAACCACTAGGGTCTTCGGATAACTTCACACTCAATGTAGGACTTGCCTTGTACGATTTCTTTCTAAAAGAATTCTGCATAAAATAATATTAGCACAAATAATATAATTTAAATTTATTTAAATTTAATTTGTTTTGTAATTTAACATCATAAATCCCGAAGATTTAAATTTGACCCTCTGAGCCAAACTCCCCTTTTTGATGAACGACAAAACCAATAAATTTAGTAAAGACATAAAACATGTGCTTTCCCCCTAAAATTTTATGCATAAGAGTCTAATCATGGCCAAATGATCTTAAATAGTAAAGCAAATTTAGAAGCATGTTTTTGCACCCCTTGAATATGATGCAATGAAAACTAAATTTTGTGAAAATAAGAACTAGGGAACTTTTAGAAAACTGATTTAGAACTAGAAAATAGACAAGATTATTCTAAATTCTAAATCAGAGCATAGAATAGAACTAATAGCAAGATAGACAAGATATTCTTAAGTTCTATAACAAGAATATGGTCAAAAGCAAAGAATAGAAACTGATAACCTGAATCTTGTCTTCTTGACTCGCTGCCAGGTTGTTCAGATGCAACCATCTTTTCCATGGGCTCTTTCTGAATTTCTCTTGAACTCTGGATGATCTGCTTGAACCTTTCTCTGGCATGAACTCTCCCCTCTCCTATCTTCTTTTCACATTATTCTTGAATTTCTTTTGAGTCCTGGTAGCAAGGTTGCTTGAGATGACCACCAAGAATGAAGTCTCATCAAAACCACATTTCGTAAATATGCAACTTGTAATTATATGATCACAACATCTCTAGCCCTTTTCTTTGCTCAATCATATCATAACCAACGAATATGCAGCGAAGTGCCTTTTTGTCAAACTTGCTTCGAAGTTCATCCGGAACAAAGACATAACACACGCATCCAAAAATGCGAAAACGACTTACAGTTGGTTTAATGTTCCACAGTTTTTGGAATGGGGATGTAAACTCTAGTCTTGCTTGAGGTAGTCTCTTGGTGACGTACACAACTGTCTTCATGCACTCTGCCCAAAATCTAGCCGGGACATTCTTCGCATGCAGCAAACTCCTACAAATCTCCACTAGGTGTCGATTCTTTCTCTCAGCAACTCCATTCTGTTGCAGTGTTCTTGGACATGTGAATTGCCTTTGAATGCCTTGCTCTTGGCAATATTTAGTGAATTCGCCAGATGTGTACTCTCCACCATTATCGGTGCGAAGGCATCTAATTTTATTTCTGACTTCTTTTTCAACTTTGTTCGTGAAAGCTTTGAATTTTTCAAAAACTTCCGACTTCTCTACCATGAAATCTACCCAAACATATCTCAAGTAGTCATCGATGAAAGTAATCATGTATCTCATATTACTATTTGTAGGTTGCTTGATCCGTCATCCGTCAAGAACATCTGATCCAATGGCACCTTGGCTCTATGTTTTGACTCTTCAAAGGGAAGTTGGTGAGCTTTTCCATACTGGCATCCAGCACATATAGTGTCTTCTCAGCATTCCGACTGAGGAAGACCTTTAAGCATGGACTTCTTCATCATCACCTTAAGCTTGTGATAACTGACTCCAGACGAGCGTGCCACAAGTCAGCTATCTCACTCTTCCTTGTTCTATCAACATAGGCTTCTTGTGCTGGCATGACATAGATTGATTCTACTCGCCAACCTTCCATGACTGAATCTCCGATTAATTTAAGGTTACGATAAACCTTCACATTATCAGGACCGAACACCACATAATTAGCTGCACTTGCTATTTGTGATACAGAGAGCAAGTTTTTCTTCATCCTTGGCACATGGTAAACCATCTGTAACTCCATTTTCTCCTTACTGGAGGGATTTCTCTTACTGGAGGGAGAAACAATGGTTGTCTTCCAATGTTGAGCTATTTGCAATCTCGTGTTATTTGCTGTGACTACAACACGACCTCCATCAATAAATTGGATATATCTGATTAATTTCTCCAATTGTTTTTCCTATTCATGTTGATTTAGAACTTCCAGAATCAACTAATCCAATCATTCATCATAGTTGATTCTATCCACTTACAGATTATTTAATTGACGACTCTTGCTCGGGGTCTTCATCATTCCATCTCTACTTGGATTCTGTGGCGAATTTTCTCCTCCTGAACAAAAAAATTGTAATATCCCATTCCTCTTCTACTTTGTTGCTCGTTCTGGGTTTGATGCTGTGTTTCCTTTTACTCGTCTGCTGTCGAACATTCTCGGGCGAAATGTCCTTCTTTTGTTGCACTATTAGCAACGATCACTTTCCTGCCAGTCGTTCTTTCCTTTGTCCTGGCCTTTAGCTCTCTCTTGCTGTGATGGTCTCACTTTTGCTTTCTCCATCCTTGTTGATTGCTTCCTTTCTTTTCCACCATCCCACTCTGCCAACATTCGAAATCCCCTCTTTTTAGGCAAAGAGAGCTTTCTCATCATCCTTCAAAGCACTTTAGACATTTTTTTCGTTCTTAAAGTTCTCTTCAATTGACAGATATTCTCTAAACTCGTCTAAGTGTTGCGTTATGTAGACCCAACCACGAGTAGCAGTCACAAGGGACCCTTAAATTTTCAGGTCTTAGACCATGGATGATTGATTCCTCCTCATCCTTTGTCTCTTGATCTCATTGTCTGGATCTAATTCGAAAATCTCCTCACATAAAGATAACTAGAAAAGTATAACTTACAGTGAGTTTCTGTGTGCGAGATTGAGAATAAACTCGTTTTTGAGCGTTGCAATTTTGCTTCCGTTTCTTCTTGGCGAAAAAGTTTAGACTGTTTGAGAATGTCCCATGCTTCCTTTGGTGTTTTAGCCGACCTTGATCCGTTGGCATCTGCTCATCTTCTACTGGCAACTGTCAGCACATACTTTCGCCTTTCCCGCATTTTGTCTTCCCACTCTTTAGAAGCTTTTTGCATCCTCCAAACGTGGTGCAGTATTAGCTCCTCCGACGATATCCCATAAGTCTTGCCTTAGAGATATATCTCATACGGGGTACTCCAGTTCCCGTAATTGTTGCTATTAAGCTTTCTCGATGCTATTAGCAACTCCAAAAAATTCGCCATAAGGTACTGGTTGTTCCTCACACTAATCAATGCACAACGGGTCCTTGACCGAATCCAAGATCACAATCCATTGCTTGTGAATCTTGGCTTCAAACAACAGTCCCCGACTGTTAATCCAGCAAAGTAACGATACTCTACACTTGTAAATGAACACCACAAAAATACCAAGCTACAACTACTACCACCACAAACCAAGCTTGGATACCACTTGTTGGATTTAATGCTTTATACCACTTGTTGGATATCAGTTGCCCAGTGATAAACTCCAAGATGATTAATTATTTTAACACCAACAATAATAACGGGAACAGGCAACCAAAATAATACAACACAAAACACAAATATAATTGTATTAATAAGAAGCAAACATTCACAAAAAAACTTTAAGGGAAAGGATTATTACTCTGGTTTTTGCTTGTATTTGCTTGGTTGGTTACAAATGAGGGAGGGTGGTAGTATTATAGGCTTCCACCTTCCTCAATGTACGGCTAAGGATTTGTGTTTACAAAAAATGGACGGCTCTAGATTACAAGGAACATTCTAGAGTTAAGGTAAGATATTTTCATTACATCTCATGTTGTGGAGAATTTTATGGAGTATTCTAAAAATGTGGGCTTTGGACCTTCCAATTTGGGCTTAAGCTTCCCAAGTCTTGCTTATTATAGCAGCCTATTTTTGATTGGTGATTAAATTAATCGACCAAGGTGATATTTTAATAAAGCATGTTGCGTGGTTGACATGTTTCAATGTTATTTTCCTTAATGCTAATGCTGCTTTTTCTAATTGGTCAGTTTTTGTCGTACATTTTGTTTGTTTTTTTTGCTTCAAACAAGATTCCCTTTTTCCGGGCTTTCAATTTAATATACACCACAACTCTTTTTTTCAAGGTTTACAAAATAAAATAAGTACAAACCATTTTCCAAAAAGAAAATAAATGTTCTTTTTGAATAGTAATGTAAGCAGAAAAAAATAATTCATTGGTGTAAAAAGCATTTATATGGTTTTTTTTTTTTTTTTTTTCCCCTAGAATCTCATGAAACTGTTAGTATTATTAGTAATTAGGTATAACTAACTATTGTCTAGTTTTAGTATTTTATAAGCCTTCAGTGTAGCAATTTACAGAAATATTATTATTTTGAGAAATTTCTATACTTTCGTGTATGAATTGTTGATTGTATTTTATTATAAATAGTAGTTATTTTAAAATTATAATTACAAAACATTTGATAACCTCGCGTGGTGTTAGATGAGACGATTAAAGGCTGTCTGCCCACTTGTCCAAATTTTATACAAAAACTATTGTCGTGGCAAATCTAGGAAAATTTTATGATGGAACAAATCAACATTTAAATTTTTTTTTAAAAAATATAACTAGATTAAAGAATATATATATTAATTTTAAATGAGAATATGTATAAATTAAAAGAAATTAAAAAGAATCATTGATCGCTTTTTTTATTAAGTGGAAAAATTGAAGCCCTAGTTAATTATTAACTAAAACATAATTTTGTTATGTCAGAAATTTTAGTGTAGGCTTATTATTAATTTGTGGACTATTTTTTTAGTTCCCGAAAACAAGACTAATGGACTTATTTACACCTCTTAGTGAGCCAGTTATGATAAAAGACAGTTTAAAATTTATAGGTCTACATTCTCTAAGGGGACTTGTAATGGGAAAATGTATATATTAAATAAGCTAGATCTCGTCTCCATTCCTAAACTCTTTAACATTGGCTTTTAATCCCATTTAAAGCTGCCTCGTGAATAAGTAAACACGAGAGAAAGATCTATTTCCTCTCTTAACAATTCTGGATTTCGTGTTTTGAGTGTCCTGTTTGCAGATAAAGGGAAAATCGTGAACTCCACTTTAAATTTATACTTTAAATCACAATCATGTTGCAAATTGCTTCCACATTATTAACAGCTGGTGCTCTAAATTCATGTACTAGATCCATTAATTTTATTACATGTTGGTATCATAATACTTGATTGTGCAAGATTTAGACCTAAATTTTACTTTTGATATTTGGTTTTTAATATATATATATATATTATATTATGAATTAGTGGAAATAATATGACTTGTTGTGGCGATAAATTGTAATTGGATAATTTTTGCGACTGAATTATATTATGAGTTTTGAAATTCTTTTAAACTCTTTGTTGATAGCCGCTCATTTGTATTTTTTATTTCAGTACAAATTGTTTTATGTTTTTTTTTTGTTAAATTAAGTATACAGATCTAGGAACTATTTAGCACAAAATTTAAGTTTTTTGATGTTTTTCATTTTTCGTGGTTATCTTCCATCTTGTGTGGAGTTTTTCTATTTTTTATTTTATTTTATTTTTTTTTTTTTGCATTTTGTTTTTGGTTTTTTGAGACTAATAGACTTTATACAATTAACCAATGCCCAAATGTAAATATTTATGGGTTTGATGTTATTTCTTTGACCAATTATTTCTATGTATTTAATTGGAGATTTGCATTAAAACCATTTGTATGTATCTAACTTGGACCACCACAAAAAATGGTTGTTTTATACGGATCTTTTAAAATATATTTTCTGGACATTAGACATAAGATTTATATTTTTAGTCTTTGATTAATTAATATGAGCAAATATACATTGTTTTGTGCTTAATTTATTTAAAGAGCGAGTTTCATTTATTTTTCGGGACAAATAATTTCTCGGTGAATTGCGCCAAATTGCCAACTTATATTTGTGAAAATTATTAATTAATGATTAGAATCCATGTTTCGGTTTAGCGAAATGATGATGCACTTTAAGCTTATTAAGGTTTCATTGTGTAAACCCTGCAGGTGGATTTTTAATCCCGACCATATGAAAAACAAGTTAAGCAATAATCTTAAAGATTTAAAATAGTTATTAAATAAATTGTCAGTGATTTATTTTATTTGACAAGCATTTCTCTAATCTTACATGGGGAACATAATTATTATTATCATGAAAAATTAAAATTTGATAAGGGAGGTTCATCATGGCTTTTGGTAGAGTAATTTATGATTAATTATAATAAGAATTATGTTGGTCATGAAATGGATTCTTATTATAATTGTAGTCTTATTAATTTATTCTTGTGGTCCCTATTGTGCCCTTTAAGTATTTGTGACAGGTATATGGATTATGTTATTTTTAAATAATTATAGATTTAATTTTTTAATTAAATTTTTATTTTATTAATTTTTAATTAAAAGGGGATAATTTGTTTTATTTTAAATAACTAAACTGCGTGGTAATAGAACGATGGATCTTATCGTTTGCTTCCCATTTGCGGATAAGAGAGGATGATTGATTTTTTGAATAACGGGTTAGAGAAAAATGCAGTAGACTCTCAAGAAGCAGACGTACTATTATTAACACAGGGATTCGTAATAAGCAACTTAGTTCATGAATTTTAGCCATTTACGGGAAGTGTTTTTTTCGTCGAAATCCCACCCCCAGATGATCCGGAAAAACATTCATTTTTATTTTTGTTTTGGTTTTGTTGTTGTTTTATTTTGAAAAAGTGATAAAAATCTTTTTGGGATATGCGATGCGATAAATCGGTCTTATAAAACATTTGAATCGCCACCCATTATTTCGGCAATGGGACCGTTTTCTGATTTATTTTATAAAAGTGACTTCATTTAATAACCCAATTTTAGTCAAGGCCTATTATTTAGAAAAACTGGTTCAGGCGCGAAACCAATGATCGGTCTGGTTTGTAAGGGAATGGGAGCGTCGTGGTCGGTGTTAGGAAGCCGTGATGG
>NW_023591580.1:0-27831 GCF_014843425.1 Jatropha curcas | reverse complement strand
AAAAATGGCTCGATGACTTGCTTATTTTAATCTCAAATTATCGGTGCAAAAATCAAGTCCATCAAATGTCTAGATCTTGTTTTATGTTAAAAAATATTATTATCACTAAGTCTGTTGCCGGGACAAAATTGAAGTATCTACAAATGAATTTTTAGACGACTTTAACATTCATTATAAATTAAATTAGTTTTGATAGATTTAAAATTAATCTAGTTATTAGATGCACTAAATCCTACGCTGTCGATAGTAGGATCGAGTAGTGGAGTAACATCTTGAGAAAGATTTTAAACGTATTTTGATTTTAAATGTATTTTAAACGTAAATACAACCCACAAACATCACTTTCCAACATGAATTGTCGTCCTTACTCAAAGTCACTAAAATCAAATAGCTAGAATGTATAAGGTTAGAGACTTATCGTGCACTGGTTTTGGTCTAGTTTCAAACTAGTCTCGGTTTCGAAATCAAAATTTAGGCAAAGAATTTAAATTTTGATGGTTTGCCTCCACATACAAAAATAAAAAAAATAAAAATGTTTTTGAACCTTTATTTTAAAAACTACTAATATATCGAAATGAAATAATGGAAGGCCATTAGACAAAAAGATCGTGGCTATTAATCATCCATACAAATATTGTAGAACGTGTGAACCTCACATGGCTATTGGCATTCCATTATGGGAAGTTTTCAAAACTCGATACTGCTAAAAACAAACCCTACATTATGTTCCCCGTCTGCTATTGAGGGTATAACAGACATACATATTTTATAGACGATAGAAAAGTATACAAAAGCTACCCTTATCTCTCTATCTACCCCATTTTCTTTGTTAGTGCGAGCCCCACATAGATCATCTTATAGATCTTTGCCTGCTATTTCCAACTAAACCCTTCTCATCACATCATTCAAAACTTCAAAATGTTCAATCATTTTCAAATATGTGTTAGCATTCTTGTCAATATTTGCAACTCAAAGATCCAAAGTTTTTGTTATGGGATAAATAGTAGAGTAACATATGTCGACAGCTTCTTGATTTTGTAGGCAAAAGTCATGTAACTTATCACTATTTAGTCTTTCATTTCGTACCCATCTTTACATTATAGCCATGCTTTCTAGATTGAGGCTCTATGATCACATGTCATGTTGTCTTTGCCTTTGCCTTTTGTTTTCTTCTTAATGGAATTATTTTGAACAATGATATATTGAAATATTAATTCATTTTAATTAATAATTGATTGTCATTCAAGGGTTTGTTTGGCAATTATTAATTGTGATAGTAGTTGTTAATTGTTTTATTAGCTGTTAGCTGATAGGTGCTAGCTAGTAGTTATTAGCTGTTATATAGCATTTTAAAGTAAATCTTTGATAAAAATACATATTTAATTAACTGTTAAAATTAAAATAACAAAAATGACATTAGAATTTTAAATTATAGCCATAGAAGTAAACTTATTAATAATAAAAAAAAGAGGATGGTATACATGTGTTTCTTTAACTTTTCTAAATTATTATCTCTATTTCTTTTTTTTTTCTGGTTTTTTGTCTCATTTTTTTATAATAAAATATTATTTCTTACAAAATTGAAATGAAAAGGTGAGAAAAAAAATCCATTCTTGTGATTTTATTTGATTCACAACCTACTCGTGTTTTTGTTTTTGTTTTAAGACAATAAGTAATCACAAAATAAAAATAATTCAAATCACATTTATTTCTTGGAAATTTAAAAAATCAAATTAAAAATAAGAGTATTAAACTCAAAAAGAGCTATCAGAAATAGAACACCTAATTTAGGAATTAAGAATTGGGGAAAAAAATGGATAAGAATGTAAAAAATTTAATTAATTTCTGTAAATTTAATTAATTTCTCTACAGAAATGCTTACTTCTATATAGATACAAAATTTACAATTTAACGACACATGGGCAGTCAACTTGCTATAACAGGTGGCAGATTGATAGACTAATTATCTCTTTTTTTTTTTTTTTTTTTTATAACAGGTGGCAGATTGATAGACTAATTATCTCTTTTTTTTTTTTTTTTTTTTTTTTTTTTTTTTCAGTTGTTTTTAAATATAATCCTTCTCTCAATTTTTTTGGACAAATTTCCTTTTTCAAATGGTACAATATCATTCTATCATTATAAAGAAAAGGGTTTGATAATTTTTTTATAATAAAAATATTATGAGTAAAAAAAATGCAAGTATTAGACGAAACATATGGTAGGAGAGTTATGAAATTTAAAAACCTATAAAGATAATAAAAAATCACCTCAATGCTTATATCTTAATTAAAAAATAATTGTCAATTTACATGATATATAGATTTTCCTAATTTAAGAATCTAAGTAATAAAATAATAAGTCATATTATTTTAATAGCAATAACTTACTATTATTTTTAATATATGTTAGTTATTTCTGTTATTAAAATGAAAAAAAATTAAATCTTTTTTAGATAAGACAACCAACGTTATAATCCGTATTATAAAAATTATAAGATTGAAAAACTTTATCTCACTTAAAAAAAAAATAATAATAATAATATAACCTAATGTACAACTAGTAAGTAATGTTAATTTAATTAAATCTAATGGTTCATAAGAAGTCATTAAAATCTAATTAATAGTTTTACCCTTTACGATACATTAGGGTGTTTAACATTTGATAAAACATTCTCATTTACCTCTAAGTATTACAAATATTAGGTTATAAAACGATGTATAATTAATAAAGATAGTGTTTTGACCAAAAGCTCTGTAAAACATTATTGTCGAATAGGCTATAAATATTTGTCGCTTATACTCGTGTACAGGGTAAAGGTAAATGGTTGAATTAGATACTAGAATCCACCGAAGAAATATTTGGACTTATTTTGGGTTTTGATCAACCGTTACTAAAAGGTTAATGCAGTCAGAAAATTGACTAAATGGCGTCCAATTATAAATTAAAAATGTTATTATAGGAAAAAAAAAAGTTCTAAAAATCTATTGAAAAATTGTAATTTTCTCATCATTAAGTTTTTTGCTGCTAATATAATAAAAATTAAATATCCTTAATTGGAAAAAAATTTCCCAACTACCACATAATTTATCATTTTACACAAGGAAAACATTTCATATTGGCTTAACATGTTTTGTTGCTGACAAAATTTTGGAGGGTAAAAAGGATAAGGAACTAAAATTTTGAATAGGGTTTTGCCATTGTTGACTTGTCGACTTTAAATCCTTCATAATTTTGGTAAAAAATCAACCATTTTTAAAAGAGATTTAATAAAATATCCAATTATGAGTTAACACAGAATTCTATCTTTTCAAAAAAGTGAAAAATTTAATTTTGACATGTAGGAACATGCTAAACAAATTTAAGTAAAAATTTTAAATTCTATCATTCTTATTTTTTTTTTTAAAAAAAAAAGAAACAATATTTTTTAAAATTGGAAATGTTAGTGTCTAGAATTTATTAACTAAATTTCACTACTTAAAAAAAAAAAAAAAAAAAAAAAAAAATTTATTAACTAAATTTCACTACTTAATAAAAAAAAAAAAAAAAAAAAAGAAATTTCACATGTTAGCTCTAAGTTGAGTCTTTTTTTTTTTTTTTTTTTTTTTTTTTTTTTTTTCAACAGTGCCATTATAATGGCTTAAACTTGATTATTAAAAGTGTAAAGGAATAATAAATAAAATCTTACAAGTTTAGAGGCTAATTTATATATTTTGCCAAAAAAAAGAGTAGGTATTTAAAATTTTCTTTTTACAATTTCAGGGTTCCATTGTCCCCCTTTAGCCTTAAACTGCGTCCGTCGTTGGTTCAAATTAACTACTATTTTTGTTTCATAATATTTGTCACATTTGAGAAATACTTGTCACATTTGTGGTTTCAATAAATAATAAATATATTTTTTGTTATATTTACCTTTTGTATATGATAAGTAATTATTACTTCAATTTAATGATTTTCTTAGAGAATTAGTATCAAATTAAGGATATTATAATCAATTTACTCAATAATTTATGATAACTTAGACAAATTTAATTATTTTTTTAAGAGACGTGAAAATTCAAATGTGACAAGTATTATGGTATAGAAGTAATATATAATTTTCAGACCCATCCTTATATGCTCTTACATGTTTAATTTTTTCACTAAACTATGCCTTACTGAACTATGCTCTTATATATTTAATATTTTATTTTATATGGGATTCTAATTTATTTGATGTTTATTCAATATGATATTCTAACTCTCTCCTTCAAGTCAACTAGGAGTCATTTGACATTTGGAACTTGAAATCCTCCCGGTAGCCTAACGACATAATGGTGTTAGGCCGACCGGCTCTAATACCATATTACATTATTTAAATTAAAGGATAGAGGTGAACCATTGTGCTAGAGGCTAGAATCCGGTAAAGAGAGATTTATATTTACTTGAACATAGGCCGACCATTGCTGAAAAATTAAATACAACTTACTAGTTATTAACTTTCGGCTCTTCTACATCCTGGTATATTTAGGGTATGTTTAATAATAGTGTAAGGAATGTAACCACAATTTCTTAATCCTTTGTTCAATAGAAAATAAGTTATGTAATATGTAACTAGTTTGCTAATAAAGCATGTGATAAGGATTCTTAGTACTACCCTCTGATTTCCTATTAGGGACGGCTGAAATACCGTAAATGCCTATAGTTTGTTATAAAATACCATATATGCCCTTATTTTGAATGTTATTTATTGGATGAATTTTCATAAAATATCAAATATGCCTCTTAATTGAAGGTTTTTGATTGGATGGTTTTTTTTATAGAATACCAATATATACACTTGAATTAAAGCAATGGATTTGCTTTATTGATTTTGTCAAAATATTTCACTCACATTAATATTACTCTTTTTTTTAAAAAAAAATTATTAAGAATATAAAATTATAGATTGAAAAAAATTCAGTCATTAATGCAAATATTAAAAATAATCATATTATGATTATCTTAAAGGAATATCTTTATTTAATAAAATAATTGATTGAACAAATTAATTTATGGTAAATTTATTGAATAGGTGTTCTAATCTTTTTACTAATTTTCTATTCTATTTCTTCTATTATTCCTATTTACCAAATAGATAAATGTAATATGAATTCTTATTCCATAATGCATATCAAACATAGCAATAGGATTTCTATTCCTTATCTCATCCCTTCATATACTCCATATTCTATTTCTTACTCGGTGCTAGAGATTGCCTCACCCCTTAGCGGTGAGATGAGACGATAGAAATCTATTTCTCCATAACGCGAATTTGAATTAATCAGATTACTAGACTTGAACATCAGATGATTAACATATATATATCTTCTTCCTAATTAATGCTGTCCCTATCTATTTATATTTTTCTTCACTCTTATGGACAAAAATCTTCAAAAAATCTCGTATTACAGCACACAGATTTTAGTTTTAATATTCTGGTACGAGTCATCAACGTTTCATTGATGTGAAGTGAAGAAGAAAAATTTGAGTGGGAGAGCAATTGAGTATTCAACTTGAACACCTTTCTTCCTTCGTTGTGTTCAAAAAGTAGATGCTATATATGGGATTCAATGCTTATCTATACTCAAATATCATTGTCTTTAGTGTGCATTCCATGCAATTAAGTTTTCAGTACTTGCTGCAATTATAGAAGTCTTTGGCTTACATGTGATTGCCAGTAATGTGTTCAACTACGTGTATCAAACTCAGCCACTTTCTATGTAAATACTTTCTAATCTCAGCATAAATCATTTGTTTTCTACTCAAAATGATTTTGTTTTTTTAAACTTGACAATACGTTAATAATGAATATAAATTAAATATATCATAATATTTCATGGGAATGAGAAATACAAATATAAAAAACTAAAACTCTTTTATTTTGAGATAATCTTGGCACAAGAGATCAATCTTCCAATAAAAACAGATCTATTTTCAAATAGGATGACAAAAAAAAATTTTTCGTAATATTGTCTGAAATATTATTTTTCAGAAACTTGTTACAACTACACCGGCAAAAGGGTTTAATATATTAAACTTTAACGGAGTAACAAACCGCACTATTATGCTCCATTTGTAAAAAAATGAATATTTAAATTCTCCAACGACAAATAACTAATAATTCATATTATATTTCAAACTGCTAGAAATAAAAAATAAAAAATTCACGTAAAAACTCTTCAAGAGACAGAAACAAACCCATAAAAGGAATAAAACTTATTAACACAACCCACCAGTAAACAAAAAAAATCAGAAAGACAAGATAAAATGATACAATAGATTTTTATTTGGTTTGACAAATGTTCTGATTTGTATCCAAGGAATAATCTCCTACACATCTGCTATAATACTATTTCTGCAGATTTTTTTTAACATATAATACACACAAGACGGTTGCAAGACACAATTATTACACTCCGTCACTTTTTGTATGTCCTTTTATCAAGTTGATTAGAGGACAAAAAGAAATTTTTTATAAATATTGAAAGGAACTAAATAAAAAAAATTCAGTTAATCAGAGAGTATGTTCGATTGCTATTCTCGTTAACGTAAAAGAATGAGATGCTATAAGCGTTTTCATAAATTTAATTAGTATTTTTACCTGCAAATAATGGAAGATGTGGGTAGCTAGATAAAAAAATTTTATTCAAATTTACTGTAACTCAATAGAACTGACTTATGATATCTTTTTTTGTTCAAATAAATAGTTGAAAAGTAAAATTCTTTTTAACTATTTTCAGATATATTTATTTTTTCTAAATATCATGTGAATGCGGATGTATTATTGAAGTTATATTAATGTTTTCTTTCATCTTTCAATTATTAATCATGTTAAAAAAATTTAGAGTAAAATTTAATGAATTTGAACTTTTTTTTTTCTTGTTCGGAGTGAAAGTAATATTCATTACTCAGGTAAAGCTCTTTCAAGTATTGATTTCAAATTTTCCGATCATATTAATTACCTGAATAATTTTTTAATGCACAAGCAACACGTAATTCATCAATAGAAAAAAAAAAAAAAAAAAAAAAAAACGTAATTCATCAATAGAAAAAAAAAAAAAAAAAAAAGAAGATAAGAGCAGTAGGCCGACGATCTGGATGTGGACCAGGATAAAAGCACATCGTTACAAAAAAAAAAAAAAAAAAAAAAAAAAGAAGATAAGAGCAGTAGGCCGACGATCTGGATGTGGACCAGGATAAAGCACATCGTTACAAAACAATTTATTCATTTACAAAACAAGTTCCACTGTGAATGCTTCTATAAAATACAATTTTGTCAGCTTTATGGCTTTGAGGAAGCAAAGCCTAAGGAAGAAGACGGTTAGTTATTTTTATTTCAAACGATTTCTCTTAAGTTTATGATTTTGTTTTCAAACGAAACCGGCAAGTGTTAAAATTCATATATATAAATATCTAATATGACTTTTTAAGAAATAATATATTCTTGCCGCAATAAAGGAATTCATAAAAGAATTAAATACCATCTTTATAATTATTTTTTAAAACGATATTATCATTATAATTGGATCTTAAAAATCGAGATATGCTTATTATACATTACACGATAAAAAAACCAATTAGCTTACTTATTCACTTATTTTCTAAAATTATATTAAAAATGTCAAAATATTCAAATGGCTTTTAGAGCTACCGAATTATAAATTTAAACTCTAAAAGTGATTAAAAATAAACACAACCAAAAAAGAACAAGAAAAAGAAAAAAGAATTGTGCATATTTGTGGTTGAAAACCCTCCATGTTGATGTTGCACTGTATACATTTCAAAGTCCAATGATATGCTTTTGCTGGAGCAGTTTTGGGAAGTGCCTGCACATGGTTTTTTTAGCCCACAGATTCAAATGGTTGGATGGTACAACTTCATAATCAAAACACTGAATTTTGGACGTCAAATCTCAAACTACCCATATCACAAAAGTACAGAAAATTTCTTGTAAATTTATTTTAAAATATTACATAAAGTTCTTGAACAAAAAGTGAAGCCATCACAAATTTGAAATTCTTTTGGATAGTAAAAGATAGCAATTTGGGGACTAAGTGAATATGTAGGTCTCCACGGAAACCATCAATCTTGAGGAAGACACAGTGATTAAAGATAAATAAAAGAATTAAGAGAAATAGGAGAGAAACAATGTTCATAGAAATTAGGTGAAACGGAAAACGTAGCCGTCTATGTCTCTCTCTTTGGTGTTTTTTTAAATTTTATTTCTTAAACATATAACCATTTGAAATAAAACTTGAATTTAGTCTCTCAGATCTGTAATAGTTTATAGATTTTGAGTGTTTTTGGTACCCTTTTAGTGAGGTTATTAATGTCTATCCTTCCATGAGGTTGTTTCTCGTTATTGAGAAATTTTTATATGGATCTTTTATTTCTTTGGTGGTTCGAAAAATCGAGATGGAAGCTTATGATTGGAGACTTCAAATCTTCAAGTTCAGGTAAATTTCTTTTATCAATGGAGTTTTTCCATTAAAGTTTGTTATATTAAACTCTTTTACGGGTGTCAGTTGTAACAAGTTTTCAAAAAAACAATATTTATGACATTATTACAGAAAATTTCTCTTATCATTCTATTTGCAAATGGATCAGTTTTTTACTTAGAAGATTAATTTCCTCTGTCGAGATCAAAATCATCTCTAAACAGAAGATTTCTATTTTTTCTATTTGTATTTCTTATTCTTATAGGAATATTATATTCATTATTAATGAACTCTCAAGTATTCAAAAAAAAAAAAAAAAAACCCACAAATTGGGTGAAATGTGTATAACCCCAATACCACAATCAGAAACAGACGCACGTAAGTCTAAAGGGGCCTGGCTCCCCCAATATAAAAAATATTGGGAAAAAAATTTTATTTTGGCCTTCATTAATTAAAATTATGATTTGACCATCCTAATTCCTGGAGCTGGGTCCATCGCTAATCACAAAAACATTTTATTCAATGCATATATATCATTATTGATGTTAGAGGGCATCATATTGCATCACACTCTTGGCATCATGCATGTTGAAATTTCAAGATGCAATTATACGAAGGGGTTGAGTTATCGAAATCTCATGTCTCATGCATTTTTTGCATAACTAAGGGTTATTTAGTAATTTTGATGTACTTTCGCTTTTGGTTCATGTTTTGGCATATTTTATTTTTTGGAAGGTGAATGTGGTGTTTAAAGCTTAATTGGAACCAATCAAAAAAGAAAATGCTATATATAAGCTTTAGAAGTATTTTGATAATTTGTAAAATCATTAAGAATTAATTACTTAAGAGGGATGCTATGGTATTTTTAGTTGAGGTAAAAAGAATACTAATAAATTAAATTCTGAGTTATAAGATGAATTAAGGAACTAAAATGTTTTGTGTCAATTAGAACATGTTTAGGAGTATTTTGATAATTTGAAAAATCATTAAGCATTAATGACTTAAGATGGGTTCTATAGTCTTTTCACTTGAGTGATAAATAAAATTTTGAGTTGCAAGTCATTAAGAGATGAATTAAGGAACTAAAATGTTTTAGGCCAACTAGAAAAGGTTAAACTAAGACCTTGTTTTATATAGAGTACGTAAGGGTGTTTTAGGGTGATATGGTTAATATTATAGAAGTGGGACTTAATTAGCAAATTTTTATGAGATTTAGGATTTTTAAGGACACCACATTTTTTTTTTTTAATACTTGTAGGAAGTATTAGACCCATGGGGTGGTCACGGTTCTGGAACCGCAGGTTCCGGTTCTAAAAGTGATGGTTCTAGTTACAGTTTGGAACCCAACAATAACAGTTCAAGTTACAGTTTTTTAACAGTTTCAAAACTAACGGTTTCGGCCGATTTTCCTATCGATTTTCCAGTAAATCGCATAATTATAAAATAAAACGTTAGGAAACAATTTTTTGTTGAAAATTCAAGATTTAAATATTTATGAAATACTTTTTAAAAAAACTTAATTTTTTTTCAAAAAAAAGGCTTGAAATTTTTAAAAAAAAAAGTGCTTGAACTTATGAATGGGAGAGCTTAAAGAGATTAAAGAGTAAAGAATAGTTGAAAGAAATAATTTTGTGTGATGATAGATGAAAATAATGGGCATTTATAATAAATTCAAAAAATCAACTTTCCACAATGCCCTTAAAACTAGCTGTTATATAGTCATTAGGATAGTTAATTTGAAGATTTCATAAAAACATTTGAAAATGTAATAAAAATTTTACTGGAATTACCGGTTCTAACCGGTTGGAAAAACTACCGGTTCTGTCCGATTCCGATCGATTCTTAAAACTGACGGTTCATGGTTCTTCAAAACTAGAAATCGAAATCATACCGCAAAGCTTTAATTTCTATTTCGATTCTGATTGATTTCGATTGCAGTTTCCACCGGTTTTGAAAATTGGAAAATGGCCATGCCTATATGGTGGGGACTTCATTAGCAAATTTTTATGAGATTTAGGATTTTTATGGACACTACATGTGTACAATAGGATTTAGGATGTAAAATATGGTAAAAAGGATGATCATAGGCACATATGGAGCTTTTTGAAGGTGTTCCTCCTCCTAATAGTAGGCTTGCTTCTTTGGACATGCAACATGGGGCGAGGATTATGTATTCTTGTTGACTCTTTAATTTTCAATTTTGAAATTATATATTAATGATTTAGAAATACAAGACTTTAGGTATATATGTGTGCCAGCGCAGGCCTCACATAAATTTAATTATGTATTTCACGGAAAATTTTATGACACTCTCAACTTTTACTTTAACATATTAAACACTTCAAATTATTAAATTGTACTTATTAAACACTTTAATTGACCTATTGAACACATTAATTTATAAAATTAAATCAATTAAATTCTTATTGAGTAGTTGAAAAATGTGAAAATTATTGTTTCAAAAACTATACTAATCACATGTCAAATCAATATCTATAATAATCTATAATCTATATAAATGTGGGAATAGGGGATGAGAAATAATGGAATTTCGGTAGCGCCCTTAATGAAATTTGGATATCCTAAAATAACTTTAGTACTAGTAAATTAGAAAATTACATTTTATTAGTTAATTGAATATAATTTATAATAATTATTATAAATACACATAGATAATTAAGTATTTCAAATTTTTAAGCTTTATATTTTTAAAATTATTTTAATTTGAATATAATTTATTTAATAATTATTATAAATACACATAAGATAATTAAGTATTTTCAAATTTTTAGCTTAATATTTTTAAATATTTTAAAATTATTTTTTAATAAATATATATGATGACAAGACATTTAAAAATTTTTATATTTTATTTTTAAATATTTGATTATAATTTCTAATATTTTACTTACGAGATAAAAAAAAGAAAAAACAAGTATATTTTTTATTAATATTCTTTTTTCTTTATATCTGTATGATTTGATTGGAAATATAAAAAATTTTACATAAATAGACATAATATTTTATTTGGGAGAGAGATAAAAAAAAGTATATCCTTTTTATTATTATTATTTTAATAATATTTTTTATATTTGTATAATTTGATTGGATATATTTTTTGAAAAATAAATTTTCAAAGAGAATAAATATAATATTCTATTTGGGAGAGATATAAAAGAAAGTAAATTCTTTTTAATGATATTTTTTTCTTTGTGTTTGTATGATTTGATTGGGATTATTTAAAAATAATAATTTTCAAATAGAATATAAATAATTAAGTGTTTCAAAAATTTTTTTAAATAAAATGAAAATATGTATATATGAGAACAGCTTGAAAATTTTAATTTAAAAAAATATATATTAATTTTATTATTATTATTTATATATCTATTTACACTGAAATATTTTTGTTAGGTGACATTATAGAAATTGTGCGTATATAGCTATAATAAATTTTAGATAAATGACGTATAAATTGAACATAAGTATATATTCACATTAATCTCATATGAAATATTATTAAATTATAAAATTAAATTTCTAAATAATATAAGACAAAATTATAATCAATATTTAATATAAAAAATATAAATGGGTATGAATAACAAGTAAAAAACTAAAAAATGATGGTAGAACTCTTTTTTTGTATATGGTTGTAGGAAAAATTGAAGGTGTATTTGGAAGGATAGAATATTTCTTTTTGAGTAATATTTTTTTTATTAATTAATTAACTTATTTATTTAGTTTAAACTAGGTGGAAGCTTGCTCGTTGCACTGGTTGCTTTATTACTTTGTTATTGTACATTATATTAGAGATTGCTTTTTTTTTTTTTATTGTACATATAAAAATAAATATTTATAAAAAAATAAATCCTATAACTTCAAAGAAATAACAAAATGCAAATAAAAAAATTTAAAAAGTATATTAATAACTAAAATAGGGTAAATGCATACAATACTTTCTTTCCTTCCGTCTAGGTTACGTGGAACACATTCTTAGGTCAGAATCGAAATCCCTTCCAAGGGGGGAGGAAAACTAACTCAAAAGTGTAGCAAAAAGTGGCTGTCTATATCGGCCTAAGAAAGAGCCGTAAGGACTCGTACAGGTCGGGCAGTGGGAGTCGGAACATTCGTATCACCAAGATCTGACCTTCTCGAATAAGAGACTTCTCTCACGAGTTGGGCTTGAGGATGGAATAAGAAATTCGTTCCCTTGATTAATTTAATTTGCACACCCACAAAGTTCTGTGATGCTTCACTTATATCAATATTGAGGCTAGCACAATACAAAAGTCCTAGACAATAACTATTAGTTTTTTTTTTTTTTTTTTTTTTTTTTTTTTTTTTTTTTGGCAAAGTTATAAACTTGAAAGACATACAAAAAATTACATCTATAAGATAATAATAAAGACATATTAGATGTAAAAATAGATAACTATTATAACTAAAAGGAAAAATAAAATCAAATAATTCAATCTAAAATGGAGAAAAATTCAAATATTCAAAAATTTTTAAGCAGTAATTATTTAAAATTTTAGTTATAGATATATATTAGGTTAGATATAGAAAAAAGAAAAAGAAATGTTTAAAAATTATTTTAAAAAATTATAAAATTTATAAAAAATAAGAAAAAAATAAATGCTTAAAGAAGGGAGTGTCAAGTATATTCTTTAGGAGAGAGATAACAAAGAAAAAATACATTCCTTTTATTAATATTATTATTTTTCTTTATGTTTGTATAATTTGATTTGATATATTTTTAAAAAAATAAATCGTTAAATAGTATATACATAATAGTCTATTTAGGAAAGAGATAACAAAGAAAAAAAAATATATTTTTTTTCTATATGATTGTAGGGCAAATGAGGGTTTATTTGGAAAGGGTATCACATTTCTTTTATGTAATCTTTTTAATTAAGTAATTAATTAATCTATTTGTTTTAAATTTGCAACTTAGAACAACAGAGAAACAAAATATTTGAATAACCTCATTAACTTACCAATATTGAATCCTAGCATGATATGCTTTGTAATTTCCATTTATTGACTTGGTTTTAATTTTTTTTTTTTATTTGTCAACATCAAATTTCATTAAATTGGGCCTTTCCAGTTGGAAAAGCTGATTTTGAAATTCAAATCGATAACTTTTTTAATATAATTTATTTATTGTGCTGAATTCTGAAAATAGTTTTATTCTTAATAATAATTTTTTATTTTTATTTTCTTTTTCATTACTGAATTAATTTATAACCACTATCACTTTAATTTAGTAAGAAATTTAAATTTCCCTTGCAATAAATAGATGGCCTGTTGATGATTAAGATTTTTAATTTTCTTGATATTTTTTTTTCTTATATTTTAAATCTGTTCGACTAGAAAAGAAAAAGAATTTTATGAAACTGAAAAAGAAACTAAAATTATATATTTCTGTTTTAAAACACTTTTTTGGTTTCAAGAATTTTTGTGTGATCATATATTCATTTCTCAAATGTATTGGGTAAGTGATACTATCATTATAACAAAAAATGATTACCATTACCAATTTAGATCATCTTTTTTTTTTTTTTTTCTTTTACTAGCAGAAAAAGAGAATTTGTTATTACTTTTCATTATAGTTGTATATAGATATTGATATTACTTTTCATTATAGTTGTATATAGATATTGATTTTGAGATTGAGGGCACGTGTTGGGGATTAAGTGATGACTTGATTTTCTTTTTGGACACCTATTAAGATTTTAAGAATATGCATTTATAAATTAGGGATTGAAGGATTAGGTCTACAGATTGGGTTGAAAACTTTTTTTTTTTGAGAAAATGGTTGAACTTTATTTTGAGACCGCTCCATTATATAAAAATAGAATTAAGTAAATAAAAAGTACCATTACAAGTAGCTTATACAAAAAAGTGTAATATAAATTAATCAATTATATTTATTTTAATCTAAATAAAAACTTATACTTCAATAGTATATAGATAAAAAAACTTATACTTAAATAGTATATAGATAAAAAAATTAGAAGAGTACAAAAAATGAGTATATAATGAGTATAATTAACATGCAACACTTATTATAAAAAGACTAGTATATATAAAAGTACGAACGGGGGAGATTAGATTCTTAAAATACTCCTAAGAATTTTTAATTTTATTTGTTGATTAAATATATTATTAAGGTTAATATAGTCTATTCTAGTTAGGAAACTTTTAATTTTATTGGTAATTTATTGGTTGATTAAAACTATCATTAAAGATAATTTATTTATGTTAAGCTTTCAAAAAAATTGAAGAGTGAGTAAATTGTGAAATTAATCCCTCTTTGGAGTAATTTTGGGGTATATATATTGGATCCAGAATGATTTTGTTAGGATAAGGATTACGAATCCTGTAGTATCTGTTAGTTAGAGTTTATGTATGAGTCTAGTATTATTATTTTAATATATTTTATTATTGTATGTTAACAGTAGTTCTCCTATTAGTTATTTGGTCATTTTATGTCCAAATGTAGTGTTTATTAATATATATATATCTTTAAACAATTTACTGTTGTCAAATTAAAATTCTTTGGTATATCAGCTGAAACACATAACTCCCGTTGTTTATCATTGCACTTTGATTAGACAAAGGAAAACTTTGCTACAACGTACGTACCATATGAATTATATTCATGTTTTTGTAAATTTAAGAGAAAATAATATTTTGATTACAATATATAATATTAATTTAAATATTTTGAAATATTAATTGATTTAATTAATAGATCTATTTCAGTTGATATATTTAATATTAATTTGGATAATATAAATCATTTCTTGAAATATTTTGAAATATTAATTGATTTAATTAATAGATCTATTTCAGTTGATATATTTAATATTAATTAATATTTAAATATTTTTGATACCAACAAATCCGCAAATCCGGCTGCTTAGGTGTCCGAAGGTCTAAGCGAGAGGGGATTGGTTACCCGCACCTCAGGATCGTGACAACTTGCAAGGGTATGCTACTGAACCCGTGTAAGTCCCGTTTTGAGACAAAAAGACCATTGGGTGGGCTAAAGAGCGCCCTGGTCAATCATCTGACGCCCATACGTCTCAAGTCCACCCAAATCCGGTTAGGGATCGTTGACAACCTGAGGTACCTTCAGAACCACTTTTTAGCCATGTGCCTCTCGACAAACTACAAACCTGACTTACGGCCGCTACTTGGCACAGGACACCCTGCGGGCCAACCTGGAGGTAAAGAAAGCCTGTGTTTCGTTCACAGTCTCAGCAGTGAGAAACCCTCCATGGAATCTGGATGCCGGCTCACGCTTAAGAAGCACCGGTCTATTACCCTAGTTGGCTCTATACCAACAAAAAGACCATTGGGTGGCTAAAGAGCGCCCTGGGTCAATCATCTGACGCCCATACTCATCAAGTCCACCCAATCCGCGTAGGATCGTGAAACCTGAGGTACCTCAGAAACCTGATGTAATCAGGTATCAGAAGTAAGATACAATTCATGAATTTTATTTATAACATCATCTTCTAAGTTTAATTCATGCAATTTTTTATTGAACTTGCAAAATTTAGAGGTATGTCCTTTCTTTCCACATTTAAAACAAGTTAAGTCTTTATATGAAATCTTATTAGTCTTTTTGTATGGTTTTTTACTCTTAGGTTTTTTATGGTGTCTACGTTTATCTTGGTGATAAAATTCTTCTTTACTAGGTTTAGACCTATAGTGTTTTTTATAATGTTTTTTATAGCTTGTGGGTTTAGAGCATTGACCACTACATTGTTGAGTAGGGGTTATATTATAGTCAAATTGTTTACAAAAACTTCCTAATTCTTGTTTAGTCTTTTTTAACTCATATTTTTAAAGTCTTTTTGAAGTTTTAAATTCTTGACAAATTTTGTATCCTTCTTTTTGAATTATACTTTATTTAATTGGCCATAAGTAATTTATTGTATGGAATTGGGTTTACCATGTTGTTGTTTAATATAATTCCTAACTCTTTCTCCTAAAAAATAGTATAGGGTTAAACCAGCTAAGATTTTTCTTTTCCAAAAGCTTGATTAGGAATTCTTCTTACTTCCCTTAACATTAATCGTGTAAGAAAAGTGGTTTTATATAATTGAAATTGACCTAAGTGTTTACATTTTAAATTGCTTAAAAGTTCAGCATTTTTATCCTTTATTTAATGAACATGGTGAACTTTTAAGCAATTTAAAATGTAAACACTTAGGTCAATTTCAATTAAAGGAGATGCAATAACTAAGCCTATAGATTTAAAGGAGACAATTCACATAAAACTAAGTTCAACCCTACTCACCAGTAACAAGACAAGGATTTTTAGATATACATATATATATATATATATATACTAGTTTTGATAAAAAGTTTACACCATATTCGGTAAAAGAAGATTGCATTAAATTCAAGGTAAAAGGAAATAGAGCTAGGTTAGAATTTACTGAAAAACCTAAGAGAAAATAATATTTTGATTACAATATATAATATCAATTTAAATATTTTTGAAATATTAATTGATTTAATAAATTTTGTATATGTCAGTTGTTAATGGTTTGACATGTTATTGTTTAAAGATAAACATTATTAAACATAATGTTGCTGTTTAATAAAATTCCTAACTGTAAGTATTGGTTACTATCACCCAATAAAGTATTGATTGTTTACTATATTAATGAAGCTTTTAGCTTTGCCCACTGAGCCGATTCCATATCCCTTGTACGACCATTTGTTGAGGATTTGTTTGGGCAGTGAAGGGGTATAAACCGGAGGGCAATAATCGGGTAGCTTCTAAGATTCTTATAATATATTAACAACTGGAATCCTTTATTGTGTCGATCCTGTTAAGTAGTGTTAAGTCGGATGATTCTGATTCCTGCTCAGAAATAAACAGAATAATAATATAGAAATGAGATTAATATTCGCTAAGATTTTAGTAAAGCTATAGATATTGGGAAATACTAAAGTAGATAAAGCACAAAATTTAATAAAATTAGTAACAGATTCCTTTATGGACACAGATTTATGCTTATTAAAAATGAAGAACGTGGATTTTCATTAAGCAAACCTTTGAACGAATCACTCTTCTTCATCTAAAACAATCTACAAACGCAACATAAAATAAAAAGTATAAATATATCATATAGATTAATACCAAGTAGTATAAACCTTTAACTAGAGGAAGGTATAAACACTAGTATAATTGGCAGTAAGTCAAGAGATGCTAGATTCTTTAAATTTTCAAGATTCTTATTAGGATCTTGTTGAAACAAGTTAAGTGAAAGGGCAAATCTCATTTGAGTTTATCCAGATATGACTGTTTCTTTAGCCATATCCTTAATATTCTATGACCAAGTAAATAATTTGTAGAAGTTAAAACTCTAATTATAATAATGAAGCAAGGATTCTATTCAATTGGCTTTAATTATATAAAACCATATAAGCTATGAATTCAGCTTTTAGACTAAATACAAATTTACAGCCAAAAATTGGAAGAAACTAAGTTTTTCAAACTGATTTGGCTACAACCAATACGTTATACCTAAAACCATCCAATGGAGAGGATATCACTTACCCGGAGGAATGGATTTTTGGAAAGGAGAATTGTCCTCCCCAGAACCAGAACTGTTAAACCAATGGTCAATTTACAAAAAAATTGAACAATTTGAAGATGGTAAAGTAACTTTAAAATTTTAATAGGAGTTCAAAGTTCTAGTTAACAGGATCAACATATTCTGAATTATAGATGATGATAAGCCGAAAATACATTCAATAATTTATGCAAAGATATAAAGAAGCATGAACCTAAACCAAATTATTCAAACTTAGTAAAACTAGGTATTCTACTTCAAGCTATACCTGCATCTAGTCAATCATTTAAAATGAAAGGAGTTGGATTATAGTAATTCAGTCTCAGGCAGTTTAGTAACCTGTTGACAATTATTTAAATCAACAATCTATTTAGTAAACACTTCACACAGAGGTCACCACCAGCTTCAGCCATTCACTGAAAAATGGTTTAGTTGAATTAATAGAGAACTAACTGTTTTTAACTAAAGTAGACATTAATAAACGATTGGTTAAAGCAGAATAACAAAAACAAAGAATTGTAATGAAGTATTATAATAATATTAAATAACTCAATAATTTCTGAAGATTTAAAACAGGAATTATGTGAATATGCAATTTCAAAACTCGAGTCCCCTTAGGAAAAAAAAAAAAAATAAAATTAAGATTTTTAGACTGGTTTTCATATATTAAAAGATAATTCAACTACAAGGTCTTGACGCCAATAAACAATCTCGTGATAAAAAGACCGAGAATCGATAGTCAAATGATAGGAATAATCCAGAGTGGAGTTTCTCTAAGCATTAGTAATAATTTTTAATAATCAGATCAATGATATTACTTGTGCAACGCATATAAAGTAGCATAGAGAAAAGGATCAAGATAAAAAATTAATTAGCAAAATAATTTTAGTAATGCTAGTCTTTTAACTTTGTTTGAATAGCACAATTAAAAAAGATAGTAACAAGTTAGCTTTCCAAGAAAACCCATAGTACTTGAACAATCTAAAGGTAAAGAATTAGTAAAGTTCACATATGGTTAAACAATAATCAGGTATCTAAGTCTAGTCAAAAGGAATTCCCCCACCCCCCAACCCCCCCCACATTCAACCAATTTATGAACTTAAAAAACAGCTTAGTCACTTGAGGCAAGTTTCAGGAATCTACTCCCCAAAGTAGTTAAATTCTTCTAATATGCTTCAGAAATATAAATCTTTTACGAAGAACTTTCTAGCTCTGAAGCATAGTAACTGACTCAGATAATGTTTCAACATCTTGTAATAATTCATATACCATAGAGAAATAATCTCTAGGGCCCAGACTCTAGGATTAATTGATAACCTCCATACATTCCCAAGTTCACTATAATGCTAAATAACATTATAGTGAATGGAATATTGATGGATTATCTGAATACAAAATCTTAAGTATTTTTCAACAAATGACCATGGCTGCAAAATGCTTATACAACCCAGTCACATATATCTGATAAAGCCGTTGATGAAATCCCATTGCTGGATTTACAGGACATTAATAGGGATGGTGGATTACCATCAACTGAAAAGATCATTAGATCATCTTAAATGCAGAGTTCAAGTAAATGACCAGGATCAACTTTATTTTGATGAAAATGGTTGAACCTATTCAAGATGCATTTGCAACTAATATTAACCATTTACATTACAATTTTAATAGGAGATCCATCACATATAAAGAGCATAAATAATGCTGAACTTTTAAGTAATTTTATAAATGTCAAACACTAGTTCAATTTCCAATTATATAAAACGACTTTTCTTACACGATTATGTTAAGAGAAGATTCTAAATTCAATGCTTTTTTGGACAAGAAAAATTTTCTTAGCTGGTTTTACCCTAATTGTTTTTAGGAGAAGAGTTTAGGGATTATTATTGAAATCAACAACATGGGTAACCGCAATTCATACAATATTAACCGTTATGGCCAATTAATAAAGTTAGATCAAACAAGAAGGATACAAATTTGCAAGATTTAAAAACTTCAAAAGAACTGTTAAATATAGAGTTAAAAAAGAGACTAAACAAGCGCTTAGGATTTTTGTAAACAATTTTGGAAACTATAAGTGTAACACTACTCAGACAATGTAAGTGGCTCAATGCCTCTAAACCCACAAGCTAGTAAAAAACACTATAAAAAGACACTATAGATCTAAACTAGTAGAACGAAGAATTTTTATGCAGTCAAAGATATAACGTAAACACCATAAAAGAAATCTAAGAATATAAACAACCATACAAAAAGACTATATAAGATTTCATATAAAGATTAACTTGTTTTAAATGTGGTTAAGAAAGGAACACAATCTAAATTTTTTGGCAATTCAATAAAAAAATTGCCATGAATTAAACTTAGAAGCATGATGTGATTAAATAGAAATTCATAGAATTGTTCTTACTTCTGATACATCAGATTTGAGCCGTATATAAGAAAAGTGAAAATTCAAGAGTTGATTGAACTAGGTTCAACACAACCCTGTCCTTCAGAAAAATCTGTAAATAGTGTTAACAAAAGATCTAGAATAGCACTTTGTAGAAATATACATCGCTTGACAGCTACTGAACTTTACCAAGTAACTTCTTAAAAAATTAATGTACAAGTTTTGTGGAGAAGATAAAGAAAGTAAAAAAATCACACTACAGTTCAGACTTCAATACTTATGGATTTTAACTGACTATATTTAAATAAGAATATAAAAACTTAGAAAAAGAAATTATCACTAGAAGATCTCATCTAAGAGAGAATTAGTAATCTTGATCATTGAAAGTCTAATAGATTAAAACATCAAGCCATCAGAGCTCATGGTATTCCAAAATATAAAACCATTTATGAAACTCCCAATTGATTATCTTAGTTCCTCTTTCGGAGTTGAACCAATGATTAAAATACCAGATAGGACTGAAATTGTAGCTAGAATGAAGATGATAGACATTAAATCCCCATTTTCTGTTTCTTTTACAAGAAATAAACGATTCTAGAACATATTTAGTAAAATTAAATTCTTCACAAATTTACATGAATGTTTATATAATTAATGGTATATGCCTTTATTTGGGATACAGGAGCAGCTTTTTAAATCTGTATAAAATCTGATTTAATTGCCACATCCGATTTTGGTCAGAAACCACTATGAAAAACCTGACTACAGCTAATAAATCTAAATTAGAATTTCCTTGTAAAAGTTGAAGCAGATATTATAAATAATGGGATTAGAAATTGTAAAAAACTATATTCTTACTTTCACCAACAGATAATTATATGGTAATGCTTTAGGAACAATTCATGTAACCTGAATTACACCATATTCGTAAAAAGAAGATGCATTAAATTTCAAGTTAAAAGGAAGTAGGAAGCTAGGTTGAAAAAAAAAAAAATTTACTGAAAAAACCTAGGCGAAAAAATTTAAATTTAATTAGAGCTCATTCATATTAAGAACTTTGGAAATTAATTTCTTTTAATAAAAATCTAAAGAAGGAGAGACTAAAATCATTTGGGAGAATTATTACATATCTTCAAAGGATTAAAAAGCCAACTAGAAGATAAAGATAATTCAAATTAGAATGGTAAATTAACAGGCCTTTATGGAAAATACGATTACTGATGCAGATCACCCTAAATGCATTTTGGAATGTGAAACACACATATGTAGATTTACCCTAATGAAGGGAGCTTTGATGAAAAGTCCATTACAACTAAAGCCCTGACCTATTTCAAAATGAGCCCTGAACTCATCCGAACATTGTAAAAAAGAAAATTCCAAGGATTTAGAAAAAGTCAAAAATTATTTAGTAATTCTCGAAGTCCGTGGTCACTTGTGGCAGTTTTTATGTTAATAAATAATGTGCTGAGATAGGAAAGAGGAGTCCCTCGATTAAGTAATTAAATTATAAAACACTTGAATACAGCCTGTAAAATGGATATAGGTATCCATTACCCCAATAGAAGGATTTCTATCTAAAAACAATTATAACTCAGGCAATATTTTTAGTAAATTTGATATGAAATCTGTTACTGGCAGATCCAGATTCCAATCCTTAATGGATTAGATATAAAACAGCATTTACAGTTCCTTCGGTCAATGTGACATGATATGTATGCCATTTTGGATTAAAAAATGCTCCTTCTGAGTTTCAAGGATCATGAAAATGATATATTTAATCCCCATACGTGAATTTTGTATAGTAATCATATTGATGATGTTTAGTTTTTAGTAGAACATTAGAGGACATTTTAAACATACTTAAAAACATTTTGGCATGGTAATTAAATTAATGGATTAGCATTGAGTAATAACTAAAATGGATTTTATTTAAAACTAAAGTTAAGATTTTTGGTCATTACATAGACAGGGTATTATCCGCCCATAGAACGAGCTATGGTATTTGGGTACGCAAGTTTCCCTGATGGAGTTTAACTAATCAACCCGACGTGTCGACGGTGGTGTTGGTTGGATGTTTAAACTATGTTAGTAGATTTTTATCCAAACCCTAACGTGCATGATAAAACCATTACATGACAGGCTTAAGAAAAATGCTGAACGCCATGACAGCCCAAGCATCACCCAACTAGTAAAAAGATAAAGGGCCTTAGTCAAGATAATTCATATCTTGTAATCCTTCATGCCAACAGCATGTCAATGATAGGTGGAAAGCTGATGCCTTCAGATGTTGGATTATGGTGGTATTTTACAAACATATGTAATAAATCGATAAGAACGAAATTATTTCAATGTACATACGTCCTGGTCATTGGGGAAAGCCTCAAAACTCAAATAAATATTCTTACTATAAAAAGGAGATTTTAAGTATAGGTACTTTGCATCAATGAAATTCCAATCTGATTTATTAAATCAGATCATTTTTTTACTTCGGTATTGATTGTAAATCTGCAAAAGAGTGTTTTACAAAAGTGTACAAATCGCTGGGCTTCTAAAACTAAATTTTTTGCAAGATGGCAGCTTTACTTAGTATAATTTGAATTTGACATTGAATTTATTCACGGTGAATTACAGAACAATATCCAGACTTTCATGACCTCGCGGAATTCTTACACGAACTGATGGGCAGGAAAAAGATAAGGGCAAAGCCCTAAAAGAAGAACTGACTCCCCATAAAGCTTCTCTCTTGAGCATTCAAGAAGATTTTTACCTAAAAACCTAAACAGCTAAACTTCTCCAGATCTTTAAAAAATGGATTGAATCAGCTAAGTCATCTCCAGAAGTGTTTAAGGCGTACAAAGTATGAGCGTCCTCTTTCCACAGAGGCGCCAGCGTATGTCCCTTCTACAGCCTAAAGCGATCGTAGCCCTGTTCATGGTAGCTAAGTCTGTCTCAACGGGTAGGCATGTAAAGGACTTATCAAATCCGTTGATTGGCTTGTGGATTTGCCAAAAAATCCAGTAATACGCAAGGGTATACATAAATGGTTGTTCTTAAACTATTTTTCATTATGAATTGAATAGAAGATGGGAATATTAATAAGCACTAATCCTGGTCTTGTTTTTAAAACTAGTACTGACCGCTGAGGATTGTGTACTTTGCTCCCAACTGTATCCTGGTGAAACCTCGCAAGAATATTATATAATATTCTCTTTGGATAACTGATCTGTAAAACTTGAAACATATTATGATTCAAAAAAATATAATCTGTTATTTTATTTATTCTTACTTAAAATCCAACGGATTCTTCATCCCAAGGACTGGCCTACAACCCTCTCTTTCACCCTGTACAATTTTACAGTTTTATGATAGAACATGTCCACATACTATATACAATTATTTTGAGTTATCGTGATGCATGGGACAAAATTTTGCTATTCAAAATCCCCACTGCTACCTTCCATGGTTAATCTTTTTTGAACGTCCTTTGTACTGATTGAAAGTGCCTAAGCTGGTTAAAAAAATGGTGGGGAAACCTAGGGACTTTCCAATGAAATTATCCTCTCCATCCAGCGCCTTATATCGATATTTTAAAGCTCCATATATAAACCCAATCCTGCCAAGAAAGCCCCATATTCTTCCCTATGTACTATTGTATGGCCCTTCTTCACGCGCCTGGGTATATCAATGGTAAAAATTTTTGGGGGGGGACACTCAGTATCCGTAGGAACATCCAGATCCTATGTTAGTAAAAAGAACACTAAGATTTAAAATGGTGGGATTCTTGTCAAGACTCTACCGACGGAACTTAAAAATTGGGGATCTCTGATACTGTGGATAAATTAAACAGGTTTTTCTCCATTAACCCTATGGCAACCACTCTTGCCACCTAAAAAGATCAAACCGACTTTCGGAATCCAAAGCAACAGTGGGCAGCAAGGTTAGCGTGGCTGCTAAAAACCCAGAGTGAGTATAAGGAGAAGTCTGTCAAGAAATGGCTCTTCAGCATGCTTTCAATCAGATTATGATTCTCCTAGTAAAACTCATCATCAGTTAAAAAGCAGGCAGATGCTGTTCCAGTAAAATATCTAAATCAAGCAACGAAGTGGGCTGACATGCTTTCCCTCTTCCTCATCAACATCATTCCCACTATCTCCCAACGAAGATAGTAATGAATGAAATGTGATCCATTATTGTCAAGAATAAAGCCTGAAAAGGCAAAAGAAAAATTAAAAGCAAAAAAAGCAAAGCAAGAAAAAAGAAAAGAAAAGAAGGACACAATCGTCCTCATTCTGCAGTAAAGAGGCAGGGAAACTATTTCTACCATCATTTCAATCAGTAAAAGTTAAAGTCATGTTTCTACGGAAAATTCCAAGTATATGCCCAGTAAAGATTCGGTGGTCAGAGCCAACAACTCGTTCATCCACAGTAAAAGGTCACACACTGCTCAAAATTCGGTGGCAGACCAAAGCACTGGTTCAAAATGAGTAAAAGTAAGTATAGTAAAGATTCTTTTCTTATGGTTATTTAAAGGGAGCCTATCCTCTTGTGGAAGGCATGATAAGCTTGTATACAATAAGCTAAACAGCTCTCTCATGCCTCTCCCCCCAAAAGTCCTTTGTAAGGATGCCAACTGGTTCGAAGTCTGGATTGTGAAACTTTAAATTTGTAAGTTTAAATTTGAAAATTTCATATTAAATAAAGTTATTTATTTCAACCCTATAAATTGCTACTACTAAGGCCCTGTTAAAGGCTTTCCTTCTCTTTCTCCCCCACATTGCTGTGAACTTAGTTTTCTGGGGATCCCAGGCTAAGGTTGCAGAACCGCTCAACCTTAATTAAAAGTCATAAAGATATTAAAATTGGGTTGAGTTAATTGATAAATTTATTTTGTAATAAGTATGGCTCTGGTGGTTGCAACCTCGTTGTGTTGATCTTCACATCAGACATCTTGTTCTTGGATCGTTCATAAACAATAGAACATGCTTCATTACTACTGTTAAGATTAAAACAGATACTGTTCATCTTTCAACAATTACTGTTCAAGATTAAAATTCTTGGTGATCAGCTAAAACACATAACTCCGGTGTTTTTTATCATTGGCCTTGATAAACAAGAGGAAACTTTTGTGCTACAAGTACCTTTTCTACGTACCATATGAAATTATATTCATGTTTTTTGTTAAAATCTAAGAGAAAATAATATTTTAATTTTACAATATATACATATTAAATTTAAATATTTTTGAGATATTAATTGACTTAAATAATAGCACATTTTAGTTTGATATATTTAGTCTTAATTTGGATAATATAAGTCAATTTCTTTGTTTGAGTTAGTAATCATATTACTAAATCGGGTCGATCTTGGTCCCGTAATGGTATCAGCAGCACTTAATGGTATAAGACCGGTGCTTCTTAACTGAGCGGCATCGCACATCCTATGGAGGGTTCTCTGACTGTGAGACACTGTGGACGAAACACAGGCTCTTACCTGCAGGTTGGCACCGCCAGGGTGTCCGTGCCAAGTAGCTGCCGTAAGTCAGGGTTTGTTAAGTTGTCGAGAGGCAACATGCGTAAAAGTGGTCTTGAAGGTACCCAGGTTTGTCACGTATCCTAAGCCGGATTGGGTGGACTTGTGACTGTGATGGGCGTCAGAGTGATTGACAAGTGGCGCTCTTAGCCACCACCAGTGGTCTTATATCAATCTCACAGATAACACCTCTGTGGTATCCACTATTTAAAACCCATACTTCGAGAAAAGTCAGGCTGGCTTTTCTCTCTTGCCCTGGGTGATATTATAGGTATATTGAAGCAAGCCCCCATTATAATGCCAAATGGTCTTCAATAATATTTTTTGCATAAAGAAAAAGATAAAATTATATATCATCACACCTTCCAACTTCACATGGCGATAGTGCAATTCATTGAATGATATTTCATTATTAAAAGTCAAAAGATAAAGATAAATCAAGAAAAGAAATGTGAGATAAAGAAGAAAAGTAACAGAAGGACAACTCCAGTAGTCCTAAATTCTTCTTGTAAAAGGCAGAAGGAACCTATTCTTAACTCATTATTTTTGTAAAAACGACAACGCATCAAACTCAACTGATCATATGCGGACCAAAGACTATTCATACAACAGTCAAGGTCAAAACCGACTATGTCAGCAACAGTAAAGGGGCAAGCTCTATTCCATACAGTAGATAGACGGTACTATTGATCACAGTAAATTAAGGCAAACAGAAGATATCGGTTGCAGACAACATTGTTCACTTCTAGCAGTAAAGCAGTCAAACTAAGTTATGATTGATTCTTTCAATAATATTTTCTATAACAAGAGAGCCGTCTCCTCTTTCGTGTAATGCGCAGTTTGTCCAATTTGGTGTCAATTAGTACGCACATGGCCTTGAAAGCCCTCAAAACGCGTTTCTGTGAGTTGTAGTACAAAAAGCCGTCCGATGCCTCTGCAGGTGCTTCTCTCTCTCAACCGTTTACAGCATGTTTATTGGGGGTTGGAGTTCATAGGTCTCCAAGATGGGCGCATTCTATCTTAAGAACTCCTTCTGCTAAGTTTTTTCCAAACAGATAGCTTGCTAAATTTCTTGCTGAATATTGATATTTACATATTTTTATAAGTAATGAAATATAATACTTAATTTCTTTTATCGTGTGGTGACCAATGTTTGGTCTGCCAGCTGGAACACTTTTTACCTGTTTGCCTTTTACCTGTTGATCCTCTCTGTCTTCTTAACTGTGGAAATTTAGCTTGCTGTACTGGTGCACTAGTTGGTTGACCTTCATTTGGTGTCTTTTGCTCCTGCTGGGTTTGTTTCCGTGTGTTTTTCTTTCGTTTCCTTTTTTTGTTATTTTCTTTCTTGCTTTCTTGGCTCTGATCCTTGCGTGCCGGCGGTGCGACGATAATCTTTTTATCTTTTCTCTGCAAATAATTATTGAGAACCATTGGGCCTATTATATGGCCCTTGCTAAGTATTACCTATAATATACCCAGGCGCAAAGAGAAAGCCAACCTGATTGTTTGGTATGGGTTTTCAAATAGTATCCAGAGGTTTTTTATCTGTTGAGTTGATATTAAGACCATTGGGTTAAAGGGCCTGGTCAATCTATCTGACGCCCATACAGTCATCATGTCCACCCAATCCGGTTAGGACGGACACTGAGGTCACCTCAGAACCACTTTTTACGCATGTTGCCTCTTCGACAACTACAACCTGACTTTATCGGCCGGCTATTGGCACAGATTCTGCGGGCCCAATCGGTAGGTAAGAGCCTGTGGTTTTCCGTACAGTGTCTCATAGTGAGACCTCCATGGCTGGAGCCGGCTCAGTTAAGAAGCACGGTGTTATTACCCATAGTGGCTC
>NW_023591579.1:0-13234 GCF_014843425.1 Jatropha curcas | reverse complement strand
TTTCCAATACTAACATGGAAATTTTCCATCCCACCAACTTCTCAATTCAAATCAATTGGGTTTGATGTTGTATTGATGTTGTACCTATTACTCTCAATACTGAACATGGCATTAAAACAACATAGCAAAACAGGCAAGCAAACTTAGTTCAAACAATGACAACAGATTCTAAGTTTTAAGAGCTCATATTCAGAATACTAATTTTAAACCCAATAAACTGATCCCAAATCGCATTGAACACTGAATGTAGTCAATAAAATCCTAGAATTAAACCCAACTCATAATATTCAGCAATCGAACTCCACTCAGTTATCAATTCCAACTCCAATTAAACAAAATTCCAATTATCAACAAGCAAGAAAAGTAATTAAGTTTAATTTCAATTTAACCTTTTTCAAAACTATATACACTTCCCCTACAGCAAGTATTGCAAAACCCAATAAAAACTTCCGAAACAACAAAACCCATAACTCATAATGTGCTCATATAGCTTCAGCCAACAATCTATAGTAAAGCTAAGTTCTTCCCTAATTCAAATTCAGCAACAATTGATTAACTAAAAAAAAAAAAAAAAAAAAAACCAATTGAAATCACATGACAATGCAGTAAATTTGAGAGAAATCAATGACAATGCAGTAAATTTGAGCACAGACACTATCTTAAATCACAATTTCTATTCTAATAGGAAGTAAATTAATACTTGTTGCTGAAGTTGGCACGGAGAGGAATCAGATGAGGAAGGAAGACGCTGCTGTGGGGTTTTGCGTCGCGCTGTAGAGTAACGTAGGGTTGGGCTAAGGATGAAAAGAAAGTGTGTTTGGGTTTTAGCTTTGCGATCGGAGTGATGGAATGGGTTGCAAGAGTTGCATCGTTGGCGCTCTTTGGACGAAATCTGCGCTGGCTGAGAGTCTTGAACGACGGCAGGAGTTCTGAAATTGTGAGCTGCGGATGGCAAGAGTATTGAAAGGAAGGAGCTGCGGACGGCGGTTGATCGGACGGTGGCAAGGAAGTTGTGAGCTGCAATTTCCGTCGGGTTCTCTTAGGTCAATTCTCTCTTTTTTTTTTTTCTTTCATTTTCTTTATAGTTGCCGCACAAATATAACTAGTTTTTAATTTTTTTTTGCCCAGTATAATAACAAAGTAGCTGAATAAAAAAAAAAAAAAACTAAATCAAATATACCTTCCTTGCTAAACAAATAAACTCTCTATCCTCACCCAAACGACACATAAAATAGAAATAAAACAACTTTTACCATGCCATTTAAAAAAAACCCCATAGGAAGCTCTGGCTCTAGACTCTTGAACCCAGAAAAAAACACAGGTGTCCCCAGGTTAAGGACGACACTGTTCATGCAAAATTTTTTTTTTTTCAAAAAAAAAAATAAAGAAAAAAAATGAAATTCAAAGAGAAAAAAAAAAGAAAAAATAAAATAAAAATAAAATTATAAATGAAGCAGAAACTAAAATGCTGGGTTGCGTCCCAGTAAGCGCTTTGATTTTCACGTCTCCGCGCCTAGACGTTCTTGAGCTAATTCAGTTTCTCCCCCGGCTCTTCGAGCCTCAATTCTCCAATTGAAATAGCTCCAAAACCTTCATAAAATAGCATTCAATTCGATGACCCAATTCACCGTAAAAAATTTTATTTGGTCTCTAGACTTTTGAATTTCCAACTGCAATATTGGTCTCTAGACTTTGAATTTCCACTGCACCATGAGCAAAAACATTAGTAACAACAAATGGACCAGTCCATCTGGACCTTAACTTACCAGGAAATAATTTGAGTTTAGAATGAAATAATAGAACTTTTTGACCAACTACAAAGCTCTTCCTAGATATCATGCCATCATGGAAAGCCTTAGTCTTCTCTTTGTATATTCTGGAGCTTTCATAAGCTTCATTGCGAATTTCCTCAAGCTCATGCAATTGTAATTTTCGATTAGCACCAGCTTCACCGTACTGCATATTACAGTGCTGAATAGCCCAAAATGCACGGTGCTCAAACTCGACAGGCAAATGACACGGTTTGCCATAAACTAAGCGATAAGGTGACATTCCTATCGGTGTCTTATACGCTGTCCTATAAGCCCATAAAGCGTCGTCCAGCCTGATGCCCCAATCTTTTCTATTAGGACTCATAGTTTTTTCCAGTATGGACTTCACTTCCCTATTCGAAACTTCTGCTTGTCCACTTGTCTGCGGGTGGTAGGCTGTAGAGACACGATGCGTAATACCATACTTCTTGAACAAATTCTCTATAATCTTGTTACAGAAATGAGTTCCTCGATCACTTATAATTGCTCTTGGAATTCCAAACCGAGAAAAGATATGGCTCTTGACAAAAATCACTATCGTCTTCGCATCATCAGTCCGAGTTGCCTTAGCTTCAACCCATTTGGACACGTAGTCCATTGCCAATAATATGTAGCTGTTCCCGAATGATGATGGGAATGGCCCCATAAAATCTATACCCCACACATAAAAAATCTCACAAATAAGAATAGAGGTTAGGGGCATCTGATCTCTATGACTCAAATTACCTGACTTCTGGCAATTTTCTCAAAATTTGCAATAAATGTACGAGTCTTTAAACATTGATGGCCAGAAAAGTCCACACTCCAGAATCTTGCGAGCCGTTCGTTGAGGACCAAAATGACCTCCACAAGCTGATGAATGGCAGAATTTCAGAATGGATGGCACTTCCACATCCATTACACATCTTCTAATCACCTAGTCAGAACAAAACTTCCACAAGTATGGATCATCCCAAAATGGGATCATCCCAAACAAAAACTACTTAGCTCTCTCTTGATTTTTATCTTTTTTATCTTTTGCAGCTCTAGTTAAATTTTCCAGTAAAGTACCTGCAACTAAATAATTCACTATATCAGCATACCATGGAACAACTTTTTGGAAGCTAAAGAGTTGCTCATCCGGAAAATCATAGTCTAATGGTGACGGCATTTCATTCAAAATCAACCGGCTAAAGTGATCAGCAACAAGATTCTCGGACCCCTTTTTATCTCTTATCTCTATATCAAATTCTTGAAGCAAAAGAATCCAACGAATCAAACGGGGCTTGGAATCCTTCTTCTTTAACAAAGACCTCAATGCTACATGGTCAGAAAAAACTATCACCTTTGTTCCTAACAAATAGGACCTGAACTTCTCCAAAGCAAACACGATCGCCAAAAGCTCTTTCTCTGTGGTAGAGTAGTTGCATTGGGCATTGTCCAGCGTTCTTGATGCATAGCGTTCTTGATGCATAATATATGACATGAGGATTCTTCTCAATACCCTGTCCAAGAACAGCCCCTACAGCATAGTTACTTGCATCGCACATAATCTCGAAAGGATAGTTCCAATTCGGTGGTTGGACTATTGGAGCAGAAATGAGCTTCTTTTTCAACATATCAAACGCTTTTCTACTCTCCTCATCGAACACAAAAGGCACATCTTTTTGCAAAAGCTTGCAAAGCGGTTGAGCTATCTTCGAAAAATCCTTAATAAAGCGTCTATAGAAACCTGCATGGCCAAGGAAAGAACGAATCTCCTGCACACTTGCAGGGTAAGGTAAGGATTTAATTACATCAATTTTAGCTTTGTCAACCTCAATGCCTCTTGATGAAACAATGTGTCCTAGAATCAAACCTTAGTCTACCATAAAATGGCATTTTTATAATTTAGCACTAGGTTTGATTCTATACACCTCTTTAAGACTTTTGTAAGGTTAGTTAAGCATTCATCAAAACAATTACCATAGACGGTAAAATCATCCATAAATACCTCAATAATCTCCTCTACAAAATCTGAAAATATACTAACCATACACCTTTGGAATGTGGCTAGTGCATTGCAAAGACCGAACGGCATCCGTTGATAAGCAAATGTACCAAAAGGGCAAGTGAAAGTCGTCTTCTCTTGGTCTTCGGGTGCCACTGGTATTTGAAAGAAACCTGAAAAACCATCAAGACAACAATAATGAGAACGACCAGCTAATCTTTCCAACATTTGGTCAATAATACAATTGGGTCAATAATGGAAGTGGAAGTGGCATCTTTTTCCATTGTGGCTGCGCTTCAACTTCTGTGTCAAATCCTATGCACATCCTCCAGAACCATTTTGAACTGCTTTAGGAACCCAACTCTCCTTTCAGATCCTCCACCTACCAGTCAATCTGTCTTCTATAGGGCACTACCTGCTACAGGGGCTTACCCATGTTGTATCAGAAATCTGGTGTAAAGTTTCATACCAAGCATTATAACAACTTTTAGTATTTTCCTTCTTAACCACCTCCATCATTAGGGTGGAAACTTCCAACCTCACTGTTGTAGCTTCTCTTGTGGGCTTGCTTGCCTCTTCTAGTAAGAATCTTGGGCATACAAGCGTTGAGAATGGATAATACCCCTTTAACTCATCTGCTCTATTGTCATCTATGGCCTCATTCCTCACCTCCTAAGAACCTTGAACCAAGCTCTCTTTCTTTCAACCTCCACTAAGTTTGCTGGAGATGATAAAAAGGCCAATGTGTCACCACTTCCCCAAAAAATACATCATTTAAGTGACCGTAATAACAGATCGGCATGCGGTTTCAACTCAACTCTGAACACGGTGACTAACACAAACATACTGTGGGCTAAATAGGTCTTCTCATGGTGAGAACAGGCAAAATTCACTCCACATCACATCATTGGCTCAGCGGCTGCCTTGTCTTATGGGGATTGACTTTGTCTCCATCTTCAGCACACCCAATTTCCTGTACATTCTTCATTCAACTAAGAAGCGTTTCGCTCAATGTTTTCGCTTGCCCAAAAATAAATGGGAAGATCCCTTTAACGAAAACCCCGAAAGGACCTCGGAAAACATCCTTTTTATTCTTGTTTTGCGAAAAAGGTGAATAACACAAATAATCTTTTTGGATATGCCTGATGCATGAGTAAATCAGTTCTTATTACAATCATTTTTAGTCGCCCACCCATTATTTCGGCAATGGGACCGTTCTCCAATTTTAATTTTATTAAAGTGACATTTCATTAACCCATTTTTCTATTTAAGGCTAATATATTTGAAAAAAAAAACCCCTGGATCAAGCGTAACCAACGTACGATTTAGGTAAGTGAATTTGGGCTACGTCGGCCCCGTGGAAGTCGACCGCCCGGAATAACTGGCGCTCTTTTAACCCTTCAGTTTCTAATTTTTATTGTTAGGAAAAGCCAATCTATTTAATCAAACCCAAACCCAAATTAAAGTCGCACATCTCTAGGCCCTATGCTTGCGAAAACTTCAATTAATCGTCCTCAACTATATCATTTCATTGCACTTCATCATAATTATTAATCACATTCCACAATTAGTATAGCAAGTAAAATTAAAAGACCCGCTCTTGCCTTATTGGATTAAAGGCGGTGCCACAAATTCGGGCTTTAATACCAATATTAAATCCAGATTAATCACAAATCCTAATAAATAATAAATCCAAACTCTCATTAATCTACAATAAATTAAATTGATTTGGTTTGATTAAAACACAACTTTGCCTTATTGATCAATTTTCCTGATTAAAATTAAAAAATCAGTACTCTAATGACATCGGAATTTTAAATAAGATAAACAAAAGTATTCTGAATTTTAGTCTAATCACGTCGCGGCTCACGCAGCACCTTTGTTCTATGAAAGAACAGTCACAGTGAACGGAACGTGATGGATATTGTCTCCTGGAGACTCCGAATATAGAACGCAGTTGCGTCACGCAGCCTGATCTGATGTCACATGACAGAACAAGAATCGCGTGACAAGAACGTAATGGTATTTATCCTAGAGACCCTAGAACAGTTGCGCACTCCTAGCTACATGACGGACTCGATTGCGAACCATCAGGTTCACAATACTGATTATATATGATAAAGCATGAATATAAAGATGAAATAAAAATGCTGAGTACACGAACAGCAAGGTCACCGCAGCTCCGCTTGTCCTCGATAGTCTATTATATCTTATAAGATGAGCCAACGCACGCAGGTATATAGCTGCGGTTTATGGTAATCTCTCAAACTACTCTTTAACGTGTCAAAAGTGATTAACACAACCTCAGAAAAGATCCAACAGGTGGGAAAAATTACGTACCTTTACCAATAACAAAATCAACTAAATGGCTTATGAAAATGAGATTTTTTAAGCAACAAGATTAAGAAATGAAAGATAAAAGTTAGAATAGTACCTAGCCCTCAGATTTGGAGGATTGCATTGCACTTTGAGATTTGCTAGAGACGTTGTTTTCACGATTCCAGAAATTGTTAGTTATCAAATTTATACCCAAACCAAACGTTTTCTTTCTTTTCTTTCTTTTCTTTTTTTCCTCTCTTTATCTTTTTTTTTTTGATTTTTTCTTCATTCAAAACTTAAAATGTGTAGATTAATGCGTTTGATCTTCTGTTAATAGACTGATTTTCTTTTAGATGTCTCAGGATCCAAATAGCTGATTTATCGGCTCCTGTGAAATAGATACCATCGGTACCGGGACTGGAGTATTTATATTTAGTCCGGAAAAATTAACGCTCCCCTATTTACTTATCTTTATTTACTATTCTTTGGCAGCATGTTTGCGATGATTTTAGCAGCGGTAGAAAATATTTAATTAATATTAATTGGGAGAGTTTTATGTATTAAACTGTAGGAATATTTACTAGTTGTGGGTATAATTAAGCAAATAAATGAGGTGAATTATTTTTAGTGGAGTTCAATTTAATTAATTGTGGAGTTAAATAAAGAAGTAGAAGGCAGATTTATTTGAGGCAACTTATTTAGATGCCATTGGCATGAGACTCTAGCCTTTAGGAACTTTAATCTTAGCCACCAAATTTAGCAATGAACATTTGGAAGTCCAAAATTTTGACATTTGGCACCTTCTAAAGTGAACACAAACATTGTTTTCTTTACTTCTTCTTTTCCTTCTTCCACGCCATTCTCTTCTTCCTTTCTTCTTTTCATTTTCTTCATTTTCTTACTCCAATTTACCACCAAACACTACCTAATTTGAAACTCATAGAATAGGACTTTACCATGCTTAAGAAATCCTTAAAGTAAGTAGGAAGTTGAGTTTGGTGATAAAAGCAAAGAGAAGTTGACGTTACATGAAGCAAAGTAAGTTGTGGATTTCTTGTCGTTTTTATGAATTATTAAGTAGGAAATTCATGCGTCTTAGACATGTTCATTAGATGCAGTTAAATTCATGCTCCAGCTATTTCTGTTTGTCAAGTTTTGACTTTTAATGTTCGATTTTTCATGCTCTTGAAGGAGGTTGGAAGAACATCCTCAAAGGGCTTTAAAAGAGAAGCCAAGGAGTTAAGGGCTTTCCAAGCTTATTCAAGCTTGTCTGAATAAGGGTTAGGGTTTTTCTTGGGCCCCCAATTTCTTTAAAAAATCATTTAAAAAAACTTTCCTTGTTTAAGTTGTTTTTACGTATGGTTAGGGTTTGAACCTATATTTTGGGAAACTTTTGTAATGTTTTGGTATACATTTGCTTGATTTCAATAGAGATATGTTCTTGCCGTGGGATTGGAACTTCATTTTCGACCCCTTTGTGCTTCTACCATCTGTTTCTACCTCTTTCATAAAAGTTATGATAGCGTCTATTCTCAGCTTTCATCCAAACAATTATTTTTATGTCTAATTCCAACAATACTTTGTAGCTCAACTTGATGATTTACAATAACCCAAAACTGTTCTTTATCATTGTCTTACCTGTCTATACGGAATGATTGTCATTTTGATCACTTCAATGGAAAATAATGTCATTATATTCTCATAACAGTTATCTTATTTTCTCTATCTTTGCCAACCCATCCTCTTGTGTCCAAATTGAGGATACATAGGATCAACTTATGGCTGAAAACACCCAAACTGACTCGTTGTGTCCGGGCCCACACTGCCAATTACTAAAATTCGCAAGTGCCCATTATCCGGACCACCCGTATTAATGGGGCAAGATTAGCTCTGAGTTCTTCAATAAAATTGTTATTTCCCTGCTGTCTCGAGAATTCTCTCGTTACTGGATTGGGGCCCTTCATTTGGAGTGTTTGGCTGAAGTTAGAATTCAAGAAACATTGGACTTGGCTTCTGCTGAATTTCAGGTCTGTCTGTTGCGTCTGACGCGTTTCTGCAGCTTTTGTTGCTATCTTATACTATTGTCGATCTGGGCTGTGGCCCTTCTTAAACACTTTGTATCATTTTTCTCTAGCTTTTCTAATGAAATCTGCGATTTCATTCAATTCTTGGAGACCCATAACTCAAAATTAATACGTCTTGTTAAAAAAACCATGCACAAGGTTCAAGTTATCGAAAAGACAACTGCTGAAAAAGTTCTTGACTTTATGTACTTTGAACTCTATATTAAGCTATAGCTATATATCGTATAGCGTGTAAAAAACTTATTGAATTGATGAGTATTAAGAAATGAGAGGTTTTGGATTCTAGGAATATATTTGCTATTTGAAAGAATGATTATTGATTTGGCGCTCGTGATTTATGCATGATTGAGACGTCCGTATTGCATGAGATGTATTTTCTTATTGTGAAGCTATGATCATATGCTAGGGTTACTCAACCCTATAAATAGGGTCGCACGCGCTTTATTTTGTGTCTGATGGGGTGGTGCTTTCATAGGCGACGGTGGTGCTTTCACTAGGCCCCGATTGGTGTTGCATGGGGCGGTGGTGCTATTCATAGGCCATGGTGGTGCTTTCACTAGGCCACGAGTTATGTGATGGGCGGTGGCGCTTTTCAATAGTCCATGGTGTGCTTTCATAGGCGACGAAGATTGTGATGGAACGGTGGCGCTAAATTATTATGGCCACAATCAAAATCTATATGTTCATTCTGCCCCTACTCATGAGTACGCTTAAGGCTCTTAACGCAATAAATGAAAATTTTAATTGTTGTTTATAAAAAGATGAAGACTATATTTGTATTTATAAAAGAGTATTTGAATTTTAAATGAATGGCAGGTTTCGTGTTGTATGATAGGTGGGAGGTAGACGGTTAAGATTAGCCTTGGGCTATGGCGGTTGTTAGATGTGTAAATTGTTGGTATTTAGGTTAGCACCCACTGAGTTTCCACCTCCAGCGCGTTGAATTCATTATATACTCACGTGCAGGTTAGGAGCGGAGGGTGTTCTTTCACAAGGACCAGGAGGAGGAGCATCAGAGATAGATATAGTCATTCCACTTGGGTAGGATATTTGTACAATGGTTGATTTTTGGGCATGTATATAAATAATTGTGTTTGTGAAGGTTGGATGTAAAAGTATTATAAATGTATTAAGGAGTTACTATGATTATTTTAAAGGAAATGCAAAAACATCCTCCATTATATTTTTGGTGTATGCATGATTTATAGGATTCCCTTGAAAAGAATTGTTTCGAATATTATGCGTATGTTGATGGCAATTTAGAACGTGCTCTGTGGCTATGTTGTGTTGACATTGGAGTTTTGAGGTTTGGACGAAAATTAGAAGTGTCTTATTATTTTCTTTGTGTTGTGGCAACGTTAATTTTTCAGGGGAAACTCTTGCGAAATTTTCGTAGGAAACTTTCCTGACAATAATTAATATCTTTGTAAAAAAACAACAACAATGTTAATTATAACATAGACTCTTATTGAAACATTTAACCCAACTTCTAATTTGCTGATCTAGCTTTAATAAGTGATATAAGACGGTGCTCCGGCACTGATTGCTGGCATCCGACCGTTTGGGTTTCCTCCGGGATTGGCGGGTGCGCGTGTTTACATTTTTCGTGTAATGGGAGCATAGGTTTAGACGATTCTAGGAATATTATGATTTGTATGAGAGATATTATCCGCTTTGGTAGCAGTAAGAGTATAAGTGATTTCTAAGTTAAAAGTTACGATGCCGATATTAGGTGCTGTTTTTGGGAATTGTCTTCTTGATGCAATCCGTTGGGTCTTTGGTACCGGGATATTTTCAGTGATGTCTCAGCGCACCGTTGAACCGGCTATGAGGACGGAGTAGACAGTTCATGCCACCTCCAAGAGCTGGCTGCATTATGTATAGGGAGGGCGACTAAGGCCAAGCCGGGTTGGTGTTGCTCATGGTGGCATTTTGGGTTCCTCGAATGCAGAGCGGCATTGCCTCTCGGCTGGCGTAGGCAGGGCTACTGCGGATCCGGCCATAACAATCAGGGATTATGCGTACAAGCAATTGGCGTAGCTGCATATATGATGCAGGCTGCTCGGAGCTGCTTCCCCAGGCTCCAGTACCGCACCAGCCCCTGTTCTGGGTTCATTCCCCCGTAGGAGAGAACTGAGGAGATATCAATGTTGAGGCGTTTTATGATCGTCGGAGAGATGAATGAATTCTCTAACAGAATTTGGCTCAAAGCACATAGAGGGTTCTTGGACCAGTGGCCAGCGTGTAACTCCTGCATGATAGATATGATTTGTGCTGTCTTCCTTGCTAAAGGAAGAGCTTACCTGATGGTGGGAAGTCTATGGTTTAAGACAACGAGCAGTCGAGGATGTTACTTGCGATTTCGCGTTTCTCTCTGCTGTTTCAGAGACAATATTGCTAGGGGAGTTATAACCAACAGATCAGAGACGATAGCAGACACTTCACTTTGAGCGTACTAGAGGCTCAGGCACGAGTCCGATCCCATGATGTGCTCTGCGAGTATGAGCGAGAGAGTTTCTCGCGTCTCATGAGGTCAAGGAATGCTTCTAAGTGGTCCCTACTGACGGCGATCGGCTGTAAGCGCGGTTTCGCACAAAGGCAGCTTCACTGGGACTGACGCTACTTAGGATGCATTTGACATGCCCGCACCACACTACATTTAGACTGGTCTTGACCGTGCAAAGGCCCTTGCTACAGAGCTTGGAGCTTCCATTCGGAACGAGAGAGAGGCCATGAGTGTCCAAAGGACTCCAGCAGGAGCAGTCAGATATAAGCAGCATTTCAGATAGTGCTACGTCCGTGACAGCTATCGTAGGGATCCATTCTAGTAGTACAGACGAATTTAGAGAGCGAAACCGCCAGCTGCCGGCGGATCAGACCGAGGCCAGGACACGAGCATTGGATCTGGGTTGATATATTCCGAGCGATCAGCTCCTCCGGCCTTTTCAATCTGTTGCTATGGTGGAGGTGCTGCATTGGTCAGGATCTACCAATTTGCAATCCAGCTGTTGGCAGGAGACTTGCGGAACCGCGGCGTAACCTCAGCCCGTTCACTGTGTTAGGAAGCTACGCGAGGCTTGATATAGATGTGCGCATCCACCTGCAAGTCCACTCATAATTAGGATTGTCCTATGACTCGTGACTCATCCAGACCTCAGCAGGTTGGTAGAAGGCCAGCTCACCCTCATGTTCAGAGAGGCAAAGGTAGAGGCCGTAGTGTAGAGGGATTATCTCGGTACTAGCGAGTGACGACGGACCAGTTTCTGAGACTGTGGGACGAGACCAGAGGCTACGAGAACATGTCGCGAGGGCTCAGGTATGCCATCAGGCAACCAGGGCCAGCAGCTGGTGATGCGGCGGACGGTTATTGCAGGTTCACTCCCTCTCTACTCTTTGACAACTTTGTACTTGCCTTTGTCATTGATCCGGGCTCGACGCATTCATACATAATTGGCATACATGTGGGTAGACTATGGTAGTATGCAATGCTGAGGCACATTAAGAGACACAGATGTTGAGGTTTACTAGCCCTTTGGGTTCAGAGTGATGTTACAAGTAGCTTGATTCGGGTGTATCATCAGAGATCTAGCCCGACTTATGTCTTGCATGGGTTGTATTTTCGGTGATTTGATTAGGAGTTGCCTTTTCGAGGAGGATAGCGATATGATATGGGTCATGGATGTTTTCTCTAGTGACATGGGATCATTGTTGATTGTGGAATAAGAGGATTTCGCCTTTCAGACTCCGTGCCTCTGAAGAGGAAGATGCTTAGTTTGTGGCGGGAGAGGATGGCAATTACTCTCTAATGTCTATTATCAAGCCAGAGTAACGCTAGGCAGAATGAGTTACAGCTCATTGGCTTGTGAGGCGCTTCTTAGCCTGTTTCTGTAATCTTGCTCTAGAGTCAGAGCTCTTCCTAGTGTCCAATGATCATCACCACAGTATGTGATTTTCCGGATGATATATATAGTTGCCTGGGTTACCTCCTGAGAAGAGGTGGTGTTTGGTAATTGAGAGATTCTATGCCTGGACTGCACCACTATCGCGTTGCTCCGGACTTATCGCGGATTGGCGTCTGCTAGGCAATTGAACAGAAGTTAATAAGATTACATGATTCAGAGAGTTGCTTTGATTAAGTCGGTTTGTCATTATCCTTAAGTGTATCTCCAATGGAGGTGCTCTAGTATTGCTTTGTAAGAAGAAGGACTGTGCTCACCTATAGATTTGCGGTATTGATTACCAGACAATCTTAAACAAAGTTACTGTGAAGAAATCGATATCCATTGCCTCGGCGATAGATGATTTGTCTTGATCAGTGAGAGGAAGCTAGTGTATTCTCGAAGATAGATCTGAGCATCAGGTTTCATCACGCTAAGGTTGAAGGAATCAGATGACACTAAAACTGCTTTCAGGACACGTGCTACGGTCACTATGCAGTTTTCTTAGTCGATGCCATTTGCGTTTGACTAATGGCCCAGCAATGTTTATGCGACCTGATGCAACCGGATGCCTCCATCACTATTTGGAATCATTATGTGGTGAGTTTTTATTGACCTGATATTTTGGTGTTTACCTCTTCCCGGACTAAGAGAGGAATTCCATGATCATTGCACCTGCCAAACGAACATTCTGCAGGACCTTGAGAGGACCGACAAGTTGTATGCCTAAAGCTCCAGTAATTTGTGAATTTTGGTTGCTTGAGATGCCTCATTAGGGCATGTGTTTTTCTGCAGAGGGGCTATTCGGGTGGATCCGAAAGAAGAATTGCGAATGGCAGTGCTTGATTGGGAAGGCCCACACCTATACAGCAATGTCACAGAGAGATTCGCAGTTTCTTTTAGGTTTGGCTTTGGATTTATATATAAGCGAGGTTGTCAAGGGGTTTTCTCTTTAATTGCAAGCCCCTTATTGACTGGGGACTTCTTCGTAAAGGATGTTCCGTTTGGGGAGTGGACTTGATAGAATGCCAGATAGGCTTTGAGGACGCTTAAGTCGAATTTTTGCTTAACTTGGAGGGGGTTCCAGGGGAAAAATTCCTTTCCCTTCCTAAC